>VYYJ01004297.1:0-13770 GCA_021029165.1 Cyphoderus albinus
GGGTTAAGGTGGAGGCGGGTTAAGGTGGGATGGTGAAAGTCCGGCGGGCGAATGTGGAATGGTGAATGTCCCCAACCCGAAAACGATAGGTCTTGTTTCTTTCTTATGCAAGTGAAAAGCACTAAAAGAAAAATATAATGGCTCCCTTGTTCTTGAATACGTCAGTCTCGTCTCGCTAGGTTCTCGTTCCCCCCAAAAAACTGAAAAAGTTGAACGCTGGCTGAAATCTAAAACACTGGTGGAGTTTCTAATTTTTTTTTTCTTTCTAACATAGAGAAGATTGATTTCTGTTTTCCTGGCCAAAACCTCGTGTTTTCAGCTACTGGTAGAAAACAAAATTAAAAGAAATAAAACATTTTTCTAGAGGAAACCAAAACCAAGTGATCACGAGTTCTCATGCATCGTGAAAATGCATGGCTAAATTGGCTAGGCTAACTAAAACACGAAAATAGCGTTTCTCAACCAAGATGAATGAATGGATTCATTAAGAAATAAAATTGAAGTTAAAAAAATGAGAAAAATACCATGCGGCAAGTAAAAAAAATGTCCGGTTGAGCTGGTGAATTTAGTGAAAGGAGAATAGTGTTTGCACTAAACAATTTCCTCCTTTTATGCCAGCAGGGTAAACACGAACTCCACTATAAAGTAGAGCACAAAAGAAGAGCGACGGAAGAGTAAAAGTATAAAGTAAAACTGGATCAAGATGAGAAAGTTTACATATCTAGCCTTGAGGATGCTAAAGACGACCTCAAATGGTGTGGTTTTTTTCTATGTTTAAACCCATTTGCAGAGTAAAATACTTCCATTCATTCACTTGCAGTAAGCAGAAGAAGCAGCAACCTCTCATTCGTCTTCCCCACAAAAAGCCACAGCTGTGCACAGCTTCGAAACTAATAACAACAATAAAGTTTGCATACTCTCTGTCTTCCCTTGCTTTAAACTCTGTTTATCTCAGGAATATTTCGCTTAAAAAACTTAAAAGTGTTGATAATGTTTACAGTAAGATAACTACTGCTTTACACACAAAATTAAGCAGGGTTTTGAAACGATGAGACTTTTAAGTTTACACAAACTTAAACGCAGATTTTCTCTTTCATGTCGGTATATTCTCTGTCTGTCTCATTCCTTTGCTACAGTCTAGCTCTGTCCCACTTTTTTCCAAAACAAAACTTGTAAAGTGAAAATTGTGTTACACAATAATGGTGCCTACAAGTAAGTAAGTATAAATAGGATTACTTACTTTAGGTTAAGTTACTACTTGCATTGGTGGATGAGGAGCTTCACTTGTTTCTTCGTTCTCGCTATCCTTCCATCCACCAGACGGATCCATGAACACTCGAAGTAGAAAACTCGAAGTACGAACATTCGTAGTAGCGAACTCGAAGTTACAACTACTCGAAGCAGTGAAAACTCGTAGCAGCGAAAATTCGAAGCAGCGAACAGTCGCATTAACGAAAACTCGTAGTTGATATTATTCGAAGTACCGAACTCGAAGCAACAAAATGTATAATATGTTGCATGTTACCCAATGTGGAAAATGTTGAAAACCGTAAAGCAAAAATATTTGAGTTACACTTTAAATCATTATTACATAGGTCACCGATGAATTTTATTTTTATTCAACGTATGGAACGATTTATTGATTTTTTCATAAAGCCAATTCGATTTAACTTCGTAGTAGTGAGCGTAGATGAAATTCTTTTTTTGGTTTTGCACACAAAAGATGGGCCTGTTTGAAACAAGTTGTTTCTATCGGGAACGATCTTGACCAAGGTACTTCCAGGTGGGTTTTTGAACGTTTTTCCTGGACTGATCTTGACAAAACAAATATTATGGTCCATCAATCAACTCAACCAACACAACACACACATAAATTATGGAAACTAATCGAGGGTTTAGAGTACAATCAAAGTATGAATGAGTTCCATCTAAGAGAAATCAACGTGCCGAAAAGAACTATTTATTTCAAAACTATTGTCGAACATTATGACAATACAATACAACAATTTCATAATACTTTTGTGGTATTGCTATGAACATTAAATTATAAACAGCATTAACTCATTCTGTATAGTGTATATTGCACAAACTGTTTATAAAATGAATACTGAGATTTGTGATAGTACATTTAAAAAAATATTTATAATCACAGAAAACCAAATAATTTCTGCCAACGAATACCTTATTAAAATTATATCCATTATTTATTTAATAAATATAATGCAACTTCGAGTTCGGTACTTCGAATAATATCAACTACGAGTTTTCGTTAATGCGACTGTTCGCTGCTTCGAATTTTCGCTGCTACGAGTTTTCACTGATTCGAGTAGTTGTAACTTCGAGTCCGCTACTACGAATGTTCGTACTTCGAGTTTTCTACTTCGAGTGTTCGTGTAACGCACCCGGACAACTCAAAAAATTGGTTTACAATACTCTGGATTCCATCCGGGTTAATGAGGAAATGGGAATTTGGAAACTACTCAGCATGGAGAACACTGGAGACTAACGAGCTGTACTGTAGATTTTCCAAGTTTTTCTTGGAACCCTCGCCAACTACTCGCTATACCATTTGGTACTCTGAGAAACGGTCCGGAACGGTCTGCCTTGGAATATCTTTGGAACGATTTTGTGCTAACAGTAAACCATGGAATGGTGAAGCTCAACTTGCATTGTTTCCTTATATTCCGCTTTTTACTCAACCACCACATGCTTCACCCGTGTATCCAAAAACATTCCACAGATTGAGTGATATATCCAATTCTATGATACTCCTACCTTCGATATTCCCATTAATCAATATACTGATCCACAACCGTAGCTTCCTGAAGCAACACAATAACCTGAAGCATATTATTGGGGCAAGCACTAGAAACCGGTTGGTTTGGAACGACTTAAATCTTCTTGTTGTTGTAGGACAAGCAATGGCCTATCCCGAAGACATACACATTATGAAGTTGCAGTACCATAACTCTTTTGTTCACAGAGGTGGAATCATTGGGCTGGTTGTTGAAACGGATGTCGAAATGTTTAAAATTAAATTAAACGAACTAATCACAATTCGCAACCTCATCAACCTCGGGTACCCAAAACCAGATGAAACGATTGAGTGGAAAGTGGAAGGATTACAATCGCATGGCGCTAAGCTAATTCAAGAAAGAGAGGATCCTCTGCAAAATATATTTAAAAAATGTGACCCTGCATACAACAGTTTAAAAGTATTTTCAAATATCATTGAAATCTCCGAGGCACCAACCAGCAAGCTTGCATTTGCATATGGCCATGTCTGGCAGTCAATCATTGGAAATTTCTATACAAAACTCAATGCTCCAGGATCTATATACTATGACGAAATGCAATGCCTGAATGGAAAACTTGTGGACGCAAGGTCACACGATGACTATTTCAGTGTAATTCTCAGTCAGAAACTGTATCTTGTTGATTCCGAATCACCCATTCCAGGTACACTTGCCGCAAACGCATATTTTGGAGTGGGAAAGCTTCGGTTCCTCACATCGTGTTTCGTACGAGGAGAAAACTTCCTACAGTTTAAAGAGCTCGTCATAGCTTACCACTGGCAGGTTTGGACGGCCATTGCTTTGGCAACCGGATTGGTTGCTAGGCAACTGTATTTCTTCCTGAAAACACAGCCATCTTCATTGTCATACGGTTCCGTTCTCTTCGCTACCGGGAGTCTACTTTTGGAACAAGGCGACTCTGTTCCGTTTAGCATCGTTAAATTGTCAAGAGCACGTTACGCGCTCACATTATTTTCCATTTTATCCGTGGTGCTAAGCAACGGCTACAAAAACACAAATGTTTATAAAATGATTCTCCCCAACAAACCTATTCCTTATGAACGCCTTGATGAACTACTTCAGGACGGGTTTGAAATATACACCAGATCAGCGTCTGTGAAATTTACGAAATATTCTATAAATTTTCCTAAACGTTACACCATAGTCAACTACACCTTCAACAAACACACGATGAACGGTACAGTTACAGATTACAGTGGAGTAAAGGTGAAAGATTCATTCAGGATATTCTCAGAGTTGCATCAAATTATGCAAGAAGTCGAATCCAAAAAGATTGGACGAATAAAGCATTTGGAAACCGTTACCGAACTTCACCCTGGTTTGAAAATGGTAATCGATAAAGTTTTACAGTGGGGAAATGATCTTGCAGAAAATTATATTTTGCAGCATGGTCCTGCAGAATTTCTTTCTTTTATGCGTGCTGATGTTCTGAGGAAAATGCATCAAATATTCTTCGAATATGAGCAGCAAATGCTACACAGTTATGTAAGTAATTGCTCAAAAGTTGCTTTCATTTTGCCAGAGTACTTGGCCATGAACTACTCAAAGAAACTGAAGAGCAAGAAAGTCCGTCACGTCTTTGTGGGAAAGGATCACTTTACAAATCCGCAGTTCGGTTATACACTAAGTGGTCCCTTGCCGCCATTTTTATTATGGAGGGTGAAAGGAATGATTGGATCTGGAATTTGGATCCGTTGGGGCAATCTGTTTTCAGGAGGTACTGCAAAAGACAAGGATGGTTCAAGTGTCGAAAAAGCCAAACTATCAGGAAATATTTTAATTCTGTTTGCTCTCGTAGCATTTGGGTTGTCACTTTCATTCATTGCTTTTACTCTGGAGGCACTATTTGTTAAGCTAACGCCGTTTTGCCGGTAAGTTTAAAGCTAATATTAATATATCTAGCTGTAACAATTTGTTTGTTGAAATAGGAATTATTAATATTAATATCAGAAAAAGTCCTGGAGATAAGTGAATGCCGATTTATTTTTCAAAATTTTATAGTAGCTTATAAATACTACTAATGGAATGTACAAAAATTGTTTATTGTATTGACACAACCGTCAACTTAGTTTTGGTAGAAGTAGTAGAAATGAAAATATATTTCGATCAAATATTTACACGTAACCTAAATAAAAACAAATTACGTATATAGACTTTAATAGTTTATTTGTTTTCCAACACTGCAAATAGGAATACCACAACTTTTATTTTTGCATAACGACAAGAAAAGAAATCTAACCCTATAAAACTTCGACATAAAAAATCTCGTTAAATTGAATTATTCAATTTGAATATGAAGCATTCATAATATAAAATATACTCCGTAAAAAGTTAATGTTTAACCTTATGTTTCTATACAGAATCCTATTATCATTATCAGGAAGACTAGAATATTTCAATGAGAATATTTACAAAACATAATATAATTAAAAACAAACAAAAAATTGCAATGGATTAATTCCATCTACGAAGGTGATAAACAAACTATAATATCCAAAAATCATATTGCTGACTCGATACAGAATATTAACGCATAGTATATTTTAAACAATTGTACGTATTGGTCTACACTAACAAAACCACTATATCTGACATCATTAGAATAACAAAAAATATAGAATTCTACATGTATATAATTTAAGTTTAATTTAAATTCTTCATAATAGCCATAAAAATTAAAGCAATGAGAAGTTTATCCCTGTTAAGAATTCGCACGTTTTTTCTAACTTTTTGCATTCTTTTCAACTGTTGTTTCACTTTAAAACATTTGAACTTAAAGTTTCAACAAAGCAACTTTAAAATCTACCCCTTTCCACAATGCCATAAAGATTCTATTTGTTACCAGAAAAATACTGGTGTATTGACAACTCTGGTAGATGAGAGCAATCAACAATTAAAAAGGACATATCCCAAAATAAAATCGCTTTCGAAAATAATAGACGCTTTTGGATTGCAGAGATGCTTCATTACCGTCAACAATTTTCAGCGAGTGGATCTCGACTTCGATTGGAACAGAAGTATAAATTATCCTCTACTAATACGAGGCATTGAACCAGCGATTTACGTCCCGGCCAGCTCACCGTATTCGTCTTACCGATTGTGGGTTCCTTCCGGTCTAATAAGAAAGTGGGAACTTGGAAACTATTCTGCATGGTTAAATTTGGAGACCAACGAGCTTCACTGTAGATTATCTAAGTTTTTCTTGGAACCTCGGCCGACCAGTGATTACTTCAGTAAGTATTCTGAGAAAATATTTAGAACCGTCTGCCTTGGAATATATTTGAAACCATTTTCAGCTAACAGCAAACCCTGGAATTGTCATGTTCAACTTGAATTATTTCCTTATTTTATTAGAACCGTCTGCCTTGGAATATATTTGAAACCATTTTCTGCTTACAGCAAAACCTGGAATTGTCATGTTCAACTTGAGTTATTTCCTTATTTTCCGGTTTATACTAAATATCCAATAGTAGCCCCTAGTTATCCAAAGACTTTCCACAAACTGAGCGATACATCCAGCTCGGCGATTTTGCTACCGTCGCTAATTCCCTCGGTCAATATACTTATCAAACACTACCAGGGTTTTTTGAGACAGTCTAGTAGCTTGAAGTTTGTTGTCGGTGCAACCACAAGAAACCGGTTGGTTTGGAACGACATATATTTTATTGTTACTGTAGGCAGACCAATTGCTTATCCACAAAATTTTAGAGACGACGTATACATTGTAAAATTGCGCTACTCGCAATCTCTGGTTTGGATACAAGGAATCCGTGGGCCCATTCTTGAGACCGAGCTTGAAATAAATAAAATCCAATTTGACCAACTAAGCGGGTTTCAGAACCTAGTACAACTCGGACATCCAAAACCCGACGAAATGATCGAATGGGAAGTGGACGGATTACACTTAACTGGTGCTAAAATCATCCAAGAAAGGGAGGATCCTTTGCAAAATATATTCCAAAAATGTTACAAAGCGTACAGCGAGACAGCTGTATTCTCAAACATTTTTGATATTTCTATGCCACCAACTATCAAATTGTCTCTCGCATTTGGCCTGGTGTGGCAGTCAATCATTGGGAATTTCTCTACAAAAATCACGGGTCGTCGATTTAATGTAGAAATGCAATGTCAAAATGGGAAACTACGACAGGCAAAGTCACAGGATAATTATTTTTGTGTAATTCTCAGCGACAAGTTGTACCTTGATGATTCCGAATCACCAATCTCTGGCACACTCGCAACAAACACGTACTTAGGATTAACAAAACTTCGTTTTCTTACATCATGTTTTGTAAGAGGGGAAACATCTCTGGACTTTAAGCAGCTCGTTATAGTTTACCAGTGGCAGGTATGGACGGCCATTGCCCTTACAATATTGTTGGTTGCTGGAAAAATGTATTTTTTACTGAGTACGCGGATATCAACACCTTCAATTTCATATTGGTCCACTCTTTTTAGAACTGGTAGTTTACTATTGGAACAAGACAGCACCGCTTCATTTTTGAAATCATGGAGATCACGTTGTGCCATCGGAATGTTTGCAATTTTCTCAGTGGTACTAAGCAGCGGCTACAAAAATACAAACGTCTACAACATGGTTCTTCCCAAGAAACCAATTCCTTACAAATACCTCAATGAACTAGTGCAGGATGGTTTCAAGATATACACCAGATCTGCGTCTGTTAAATTCGAACGTGACTCTCCGTTACTTTTTCAATTTTCATCACATACTAACTACACCATCTACAGGCACGAGCTGAAAGCATCACTAATAACGTATGATGATGACCAGGAAGGCTACAACGTCTTGGACTGGTTTAGTATATTCTCAGAGTTGCATCAAATTCTGGAAGAAGTCAAACCAAAAAATGATTCTCAACTTGAGTTTTTGAAAAATGTTACAGAAATTCAACCTAGATTACCAACATTAATTAAGAATGTATTGCTATGGGTAAGTGATTTTGTTGACATACTTTCAATACGAAATTATCGTCCTATTGATGAAATGGGCCCTGCTATTCTGAAGAAAGTGCAAAGTATGATCTTCAAAGTAGAACAGAAATCTCTATACGATTCAGTAAGCAATTGCTCTAAAGCTGCTCTCATTTTACCAGAGTATTTAGTATTGAATTTCGCTAGGAAACTAAAGAGTAATAAAGTCCGTCATGTGTTTGTTGGGAAGGATTATTTTACAAATCCGCAGATTGGTTACACAATACGTGGGCCCCTGCCACCATTTTTACTGTGGAGGGTGAAGAGAATGATGGAAACTGGAATTTGGAACCGATGGAGCAACATATTTTCAGGGGGCCAGGCACAAGACCAGGAGGGTTCAAGTATTGAGAATGCGAATCTGTCAGGAAATATTTTAATTTTGTTTTTACTAGTGGCATTTGGATTGTCCCTTGCAGTCATTGCTTTTACTCTGGAGATAGCTTTTGTTAAGTTAAAGCGATTAAAGTATACAATTATGAACATCGCAAAAGCAGTTCGACAGGGTTTTCAGCGTAAAAATATTAATGTGTTTCATCACTTAATTTATAAACAAATTTCTTTAGGAGTGTTCAAGGGAAAGCATAGAGTTTGTAGATAAATTTGTAAGCTCTTAGGTAGACTTGAAAATGTGTGTAGGTATGTATGAAATTGTATGAATATGTTTTTCCTTCCTTCTAGTTTGTTCTAGTTTCTTCTTGTTGTACCTAAAATTAAATGCATTGTTTGTGTATTAGTTTTTAAGAAAGGTATGTAGGGAAACTAATGTGCGCATGAACTCTATTTGATGTTTTTCCATGCGGCGAGGACGAAGGCAGGATTTATTATAAATGCTTTAAATGCTAAATGAGCAGCTTTTACAATTTAACTTATCGTAAAAGGATTTGTTTGAACATGTTATTGATTTTCATCTGAGCCACATAAACAGTAAACAAGTATATTTAATGCCACGTAACGGATTTCGCTCAAAATTCTATCCGCATTGAAATAAAATATGGAACGATGTTTTTAGCACAATGCTAAAACATTGTCGTCGCTAAGTGTATGAAAAATACGTTTTTTATTTATGTTTCGGATTATGTCGTGAGTATTGGCTAAGTACCAAAGTCGTTGCTGGTGGTCGAGATTAATACGTAACGATAAAGCACGGAATTGTAGGTATATTAAGCAGCGACAAATATGTGCGGTATTTCACCATAATTTTTAACAGTCAATGAGTTTGCGATTGTAGTTATTACTATATTTGAAGCAACAATGCAAAGTGAGAGACTCACTCGTAGTGATTTTTGAATAATTAAGATAAAAGAATTCCCTTACCAGTGCTTTGTTTCCGTGTTTAAAAAAGCACATAGGTAAATGTAATCCATCATAGCAAAGGTATATCGTTTTGCCAGGCTGGGGCGTGGTCTTAAACCTTGAGCTGCTAAAATCAATAATTCTAAATCCATCAGTGTTGGCGAAACGACGTATATAACCATTCTGGAAGTGAAAAAAACTGGCCTTTAAATAACATGTGGATGGATTGTTTGAAACTTCTTTGGAAATAAGTATTAACTGGTTTGTCAAAAGCTTTGCAAAAAAATCAATTAGTTGCTGGTATGTTGTAGCAGTGGCTTTACCTACGGCATTAAAGCCTAAGAATGTAGGCTTTGACAATGTTCCTAAGTAAAATCATTTTTATTTTCGTACTACTTTTTATTTTGCAATCTAATGCATTAATAAAGTTTGAAACTGATTGTTTTCTTAACGTCGTGTTTAGTAGTGGCAGAAACAAATTCAAACAAGATATTAGTAGACTTTACGAAATTCCAGTTGACCATGTAGTGATTTACTCAATTCATCACATTAATCATTTAGAGTTAGCTTGGAATAAAACGGAAGCGGACTGGCAAAGATTCGATCAGACAGTCAGTCTGAATAAAAAATATTTCAGATTCCAGATAAAACACAGAAGTTTGTGCAATCTATTTTACCTCACCACTGAAACATTCAACGAGACACTGAAAGCCATCGCCAATTCCGGATATGGCACCGATGACAATGTCTTGTACTTTATAAAAGTGGGACAACTCTCGGCCGAAAACAGTTTGATTTACGGATTTCAAAAGCTTACTGAGAGAGATGCCGATGAACCATTCCATGCAACGGTTGTGTTCGTCCAGGAGGATTTTTCCCGGTTTGCTTTATTTTGCTATTTTTGCTTTGGTTTGAAAATTCTATCTCTAGTAACCAACGAAGCCGGGCAACTGTTGATATCGACCATCCAGCACCAATCCAGTAAGGTAAATCAGCAAGGCTATGGCAACGAGGCATCAATTGTAGTCCTACCTGGACCTGCATTGGACAATTTGAAGCAGTGCTCGACTGAATATCTGGAGCATAAATGGCTTCTAAATGTAGATGAGAAATGTAGGAACGTAATGTTATTCTATGCAGAACTGCAGATCGCCTTAAACGTATCATTGAAAGCAGAAATTGCCATCAATTATTACAACAAGGAGCTTACTAAACTTGGGTGGTTTTTTACAATTTATTTGCACTTGAAACCTAAGGAGTATCTGCGTAATAGAGAAATAGAGGTAAGATTGGATGACAAGTTTACCACTGCTGTTGCATGCAGAAGCTTCACTGCTATGCAATATTTGGATTACACTTTTGGGTCGCTAATTGATGCGGGTGTGTGGGGTACCATCCTGCTACTAGCCGCTCTACTTGGGTACATTCACCAATCCATGGCACTTTGTGAGGATGTTTTCCTATTATTTTTAGCAATAGGTAACATTGGCAGACAACCACGTAGGCGAACCGTGCATGTCATTCTTGCATTAACATTAGCAACTCTCGTTCATCAGGGTTATATCTGTACAGACTCGATGTACCTCACAAAATTTCCCACTGTAGCAGAATTGATCCAAGAAAAACATAGAATTTGGTTGCACGGAGGAGGTTTTAAAAAGGCACTGGTTGAAAAGTTTGCCTCTTATCCGGCTTTGCACCGAGTTGTCATTGATAGAGCCATTGGTTACAGAAAATTCAAGCACGCCCTGTTTGGCGAAGGGGACGTGGGGTATACTGATCCCATGACATCGAACACGTCATTCTGGATTCCTGAAATGGCTGCTAGGAAATTAGTGATGGATGGGATCAATTTCCCAGGTTTTGTTAATTGTTTTGGAAATGGTGTGTTTGAAGTCCAGGATGGGAAATATTTGTGTAAGAAAGGCATTATATTTGGTGAACAGCTATCCCGTAATTTTATGACGATGCAAGGTTAGATGAAGAAAAGGGCGTCAAATGTGATTAATAGATTGGTCCAGATGAATATTTACAAGCAGTGGTATGCTTTTCTGGAAATGAGTCGCATTGGTAACAGAGCAAGAGCTATTGATGCCTTTGAGTCTGGTTCAGGGTTTGCCACGCCTCAGCCCACTACACTTAAATCGTACATTGGGGTGTCACTAATCTATTTATCCGCAGCTTACTTTCTTTTGCTTTTAGGGGTTTGTTTGTCGGATTGCAGCAAAACGAGGCAGATCATTTCAGATAGCTTAGCACTTGTGTACAAGAAACTAACGGGAAAATCGGGTGACGAAAATCAGGTAATCAATATTGGTGATTGCCCGTAGCAAAATGTAACATAATGTAAAACTTAAGCTAATTTGCGAATCATAATCATGGCGTTTATAATACTTGTACTTACTTTATGTGAAATACTTATAAAATTATTTATTGTTATGAAGTGGAAGATTATTCAAACTGTATTACTTAAGTACTGGCATCTGCCATGCACGTAAACCTTAAATACGACGTAAATACATTAATAAACTGTTTATGAATTTCATAAATAATCCTACGTGTTATCTGAAATCATTTTGAAGTAAACATTTTAAAAGTATTTTTTTCCAAGTTGTCCGTACTAATATACAAATATTACATACATTGGGAAATGGGTCTCAGTTACACCTTGTACATGAGAGTAAATATAAAAAATTCCACTTATAAAAAAGTAATAGGTAGATTATTTAATCAAACTAATGTGTTGTTTGTTCCAACAGTGATGTTATGCTAAAACGTATTCGTCGTAAGTTGATATTAATGCATATATACATTACCTTACATTATATACCGTTAAAAACCATTATAAACCAAACTACATAACCAAACCACGTTTTTAATTTTGTTACGCTGGTTTAATGGATTATTATCATAAGATGAGATAAGAAGTCCACTAAAGGTGTGTCAATTCCAACAAAATGTTAAGAAGTTAAAGTTTCTAAGATTGTACTAAGATTCTATCTGTCATCAGTATGTATAAGCTTCAACTTAGATCGAAATTAATTCAATTCAATATTCGATAATAAAATAAGCTATAGTACCGTTATAATACTTACAAAACACGAAAAATTATTTATATACAATAACAAATAAAAATACAATATTGTAATGGAATATTATCCGCCGGACAGTAAAACTTTACAAACATCAATATTGAGTGAAATTGATTTTGTGCAAACCCAATATATTCATGTATACAATTTTATTAAATCAACCTGTTCTCAAAATGTCATTTCAATTTTTGGGCGCCAAATATGTAGGAGATGCTGGTGCCTAATATACTCGTGTGGTAAAAGAAAGGGCTCGGATGATTTTATTTATTTTGGTTTTATTATCTTATGTTTTTTCCGTTGGTGGCCACCTGAAATGAGGCTTTAGGTGTCATTTTGTTGAAATAGGTTCCTTCCAAAATGCAATAATTTGTAATTTGAATATAGAAAGTCATTTCAATTTTTTGGCGCCAAATATATAAGAAATGCTGGTGCGTATTATAGTCGTGTCGTAATAGAAAGGGCTCGGATGATTTTATTTATTTTGGTTTTATTATCTTATGTTTTTTCCTTTGGTGGCAACCTGAAATCATGCTGTAGGTGTCATTTTGTTGAAACCGGTTCCTTCCAAAATGCAATATTTTGGAGACAGAATATAGAAAGTCATTTCAATTTTTGGGCGCTAAATATGTAGGAAATGCTGGTGCGTATTATAGTCGTGTAGTAAAAACAGGGCTCGGATGATTTTATTTGTTTTGGTTTTATTATCTTATGTCTCTTCCTTTAGTGGCAACCTGAAATAAGGCTGTAGGTGTCATTTTGTTGAAACTGGTTCCTTCCAAAATGCAATATTTTGAGACAGAATATAGAAAGTCATTTCAATTTTTGGGCGCTAAATATGTAGGAAATGCTGGTGCGTATTATAGTCGTGTCGTAAAAAAAAGGGCTCGGATGATTTTATTTATTTTGGTTTTATCATTTTATGTCTTTTCCGTTGGTGGCCACCTAAAATCAGGCTGTAGGTGTCATTCTGTTGAAACCGGTTCCTTCCTAAATGTAATATTTTGGAGACAGAATATAGAAAGTCATTTCAATTTTTGGGCGCCAAACATGTAGGAGATGCTGGTGCGTATTATAGTCGTGTCGTAAAAGAAAGAGCTCGGATGATTTTATTTATTTTGGTTTTATTATCTTATGTCTTTTCCTTTAGTGGCCACCTGAAATGAGGCTGTAGGTGGCATTTTGTTGAAACCGGTTCCTTCCAAAATGTAATATTTTGGAGACAGAATATAGAAAGTCATTTCAATTTTTGGGCGCTAAATATGTAGGAAATGCTGGTGCGTATTATAGTCGTGTCGTAAAAGAAAGGGCTCGGATGATTTTATTTATTTTGGTTTTATTATCTCATGTCTTTTTCTTTGGTGGCCACCTGAAATCAGGCTGTAGGTGTCATTTTGTTGAAATCGGTTCCTTCCAAGATGCCGATTTCAACAAAATGACACCTACAGCCTCCAGCTATAGCAAATATTATCAACGAACTCCTTTTCGGCATTCGTTGTTATTGTAGTATTGTGTCCAAATACCTTCAACAGTCCGTTGATAATATTTGCTGGATTTATTCTGATTTTTCTCGTTTA
>VYYJ01004298.1:0-13767 GCA_021029165.1 Cyphoderus albinus
ATACAAACATAAACAGTTTACAAGAATCGACTCACTGGCTCATCAGAATTCAGTGAAATTCTTGGATCAGCTCGCATATCAGATTTAAACGCTAATTATAATTGTGTTTAAAGTAAGTTAAGCCAACATTTAAAAGATGACTATGACTATTTAAAAATGTCAGTGATGTGATGTGATCTATTTAAAATAGATTTAAACACTTTTTTCTTCTACAACTTTCTTTTCTTTTTACAAACTGATTCACGATGAGACGAAACGAACAAAATCGTTCCAAATTCATCCTCGTGAAAGCCTTTCTTTTGTAAGTAATTGCATGTTGATGTTTCATGTAAAGGGAAACGAACGAACCGAAGCATAAATTATGCTGAATAATCAATGTCAATTGCTCGCTAAAGCCTTGATTTTTTTTACTCCTGTGATTTCTTCGCTTCTGCTGCAGTCGAGAGCTGCGATGACATGACGTGAAAGAATTTTTCCCTTCTATAGTATTACACAGTGACTGAAAGAAATCGACATGTCACTTTTTAATGAACTTTAATGAATTCTAATTCTAATAAGGGAAGTAGTAATGTAGCAGTAGAGTCAACAAGATCCATTATTATAAAAAATTGAAAGCCAAATTTGAACACGATTTTTTTTTCTTTTAATAATAATAACAATAACATAACAATCTGACGAATTTCCCGGTATAATTGCAAGCAATTGCACATGTTTTTATAATAAAACAAATATCTATATCTTTACTTTACCCTTCCTTGTAAAAAAGTCAAATTTGAAGTCGAAGTCGAAGCCAATTCACTAACATAACGCACTAAATAAATCTAAGATTTCTTTTTCATCATGTCATTTCCTATTTCAGGAGTCACTTTTTTACCTTTTTACATGAATTTCATGCATTTTTTTTAAATACGTAGAAAAAATAATAAAGCAATTTGCTCCTCTCCCCTTTTACTCTTACAAGTTGCAAATTGCTCACCCAGCGTTGCGATTGTAGCACACCTACGTTGTATGTACGTAAATTAGTGACGCGACGGCAAGAGCATTAATTTAACCTAATCTATTCATCCATTAAATTAAATTAAGACATTATTAAACTATAATTAACCAGTTTATTTATAAACTCACTTTAGAAAGTCAAAAGCCGCTCCTTATAAAAATAATATCTAATCAGATGCTGACCTGCCTATTGACGTCTGACATTTACCATCACACCATTATAATACCTTAGTCAATAAATATGCAAATTTACTAGCAAGACAAGATTTTAAAAATAAAATTTAAAAAACCAAATGGTGCGAAGTAAATTGTCATTTCACAATCTTCCGACATGTGTAATAAATTATGAAATGATACAAATTGCTAACTTATTGCAAAAAATTGTATCAGTCAGTCAGTACGGTACACCGTGCCGATGCACAATCATATCATTAGCATTTACATTACATTAGAATAATTAACCTCTCAAAAAAGGTGAAGGAGTGAACTGAACACTTAAAAACACCAATTGTATAATAATAATTGAAAAAGATTTTTTGTTGGTTCCGCCTCTCAAATAGAAAAGAAAATCGCCATTACACAAAGAAAGTTCTTTCAGACCAGAATTTATGTAAGTTTGCATCCATCCTTTCAAATCCTGCAATTGCATGCATCGCATGTGATGATTAAATTATATTGTATCATTAAATTATGATTATTATATTTGTCTGTCTGATACTTGACTATTTACCTTTGGCGTTATTCGCTCGTACAACTTTTTTCTTTTCAATACGTAACAAGTGCCAAAGTTGAAGGCGGCTGGCTGGGCTGAGAAATTAGATAATCCTTACAAGATAATGCGTTCGTACTCTTTCTTTGTGAAAAGTGAAGCGCTCAATTACACGATTACGTCACAAACAATAATTTCAATTCCTATTGTGTATTTATAAAAATAATTGGACGTACGTTTGCACTTTTCAGTGAGTCAGTACGTTATGCACATGATCATCATCAATATGTATCAATCATCAAATCAGGATCACATTTCTACTTGGTGCTTACATGAACAGGAGGAGTGAATAAAATTGAATAAAAATATTTATAATCCAAATCTAAATGCACACATGCGTAAGATTGATAAGCCAGTAACAAGCAGGAGCAGCAAGCACCCATCATCATTTTCATATCGCTTCAGTAGTTCCGTGAAACAGGTACAGTTTTAAAATGTGGTTTTCTTTTCACTTCATAAACCTGCATCAGCCATGTGTGTAAGAAGCCAGAAGAATCGTAATACGAGCAGACAAAACCTCTTCTAACGCTAAAATGGTTATGTCTATGTCCATTTAAATGTTGGCTAGACTAACTCTGAAGGCGTCTCTTCCGCTCCCGGTGACAAAACTAAAGTAAAACCCGCAAAAAAACGACTCCGGCAGGATTCGAACCAACAATCTTCGGATCCGAAGTCCGACGCCTTATCCATTGGGCCACGGAGCCTATATGGAACGTGTTTGAACATGTTGTGGTACGGTATTTCCAAAATTCTACCCGGCGTACATCTATTCCATCCGAAATAGGTCTAAGGGCTTACTTTCCCACCGACTTTTATTGATTTTTTACCCTATCCCTTGCTAGAGCTCTTTCAGCTCTTCAAGCTCTTCACCGATCGATGCGGATGCGATGGCACGTCATAAAAAACGAATCTTGTATCTTACGCAATGTAGACACTGACACATCGGATAACATGATTATTTTATAATCCAACACCTTTGCTAATACTACATAATACTTTAACAAGGTTCTTCACCTTTGATTTTTTCTTATGTTATAGCATTTTAAAGGTTTCCTCATGAATTAGTATTATTATCAGGTAATTGACGAGGTGACGGAATTCGATGTAGCGCAATGATTTTTTGGGAGTGATGAATAATCTGATGAGTGATAGGATGATGACATGATGCGATGTCTTGTCTTTTGTCTTTAACAGCCAAAGAAACATTTTCACTCAAACAGCTTTTAGTTTAGTATTAAATTAGAGAAAGTTCAACTTGATCACTCACTCACTGCAACATAAAACAGCCAAATGCAAATTCTCCATTTTTTTTGCCCCCACGGGATAAAAATCAAAAATCAAAACCACGTAACATTTTATGTAGTATTACGTTACATTCATATATCATCAATTCAATCACTTTTTCCCAAAAAAATTTATTTTTTAAAAGTAAAGTTATCATTATTATGATAATGATGAAAGAAGAAGCAAATTGATCCTGATTTTCTATCACCATCACCATCATCATTCAACAAGAAAAAAATTTACCTAATTTTCTCATAAATTCCATGCCTGAGTAAACTGATGAGGACTGACAATGACGATGATTAGCGATATTACACATTTAAAATATCTTTATACTACTACAGATTGGTCCTTATTTTTTGTCTCTGTCTCATAAAGCACGCACATTACAATAATTTTATGAAAAAATTATTTATTATCATTATCATTACATTCTAACCTCATCATTATATCATACTACTAATTCTTACGAAATGACATGATTATCATGTCATGTCATGTAGGTAATGTGATCCCTGTGATTATCATTCATTCATACATCATTGGATCGATCGATCTGTTCAACAAGGAGAAAATCTCTGAAAAAACTTTCTTGCATTTATACATACATACAGCTTTTTACAGCACGTCACATTTTTTCTTGTTAGGTACTAGTAGGTATAATTTTAATTTTAATGACGATGAGACTGTCATTTTTGTTGTAAAACTACGTAATGCAATACCTACTCTAAATGTAATAATAATCACCATTATAAAATAAATAATGAATCAGTTTGTAGGTATTTTAAGGAAGACATTTTTCCTTCCTGGTGTTTTTTTTTTGTAAAAAAATATGAAAATATTTATCTCATCACATCGTCATCATCATCATCAACTCAAAACTAATTAAGACCACTTTCTTCAGCAAGGCAAGAAGTAACAAATTTATTTATTTATTTATTACACACTGTCTTGCCTTGTCTGTCAAACCAAGTAAAGTGACGTTTGTCCGACAGGACAGTGAAGTGAGTGAGCATTGAACGGATGTCAGAGTGAGATTACCCATCTAATCATTACTTCATTAAGCTACCACTACCACCGCACCGCGTGCACCCCTCATCGACTCAACTCACTGCAACATTCTTTCCGGTAAGATGATTAGACGCAGTTAAGTGAAGCTAAGTCTCGATCTGATTCAGATTCTGATTGATTTCCCATTTTGCAGAAATGTGCTACCTACTAATGTGCAATGAAGCCATTATTATACCATAACTAACCTTACTTCAACTTAAAGTTAACGCTACTTCCTTTTTTATATGAACAGTGAAGAGCAGCGAAGCTCAGCTCAGCTTCTACTCGCCAAGAAAAGTAAAAACATAAAAACATCCGCAAGAAACATTTACACGTCCTTTACCTCACCAGCCAGACCGAGACCACCACCAAAGCGTTGCGTTGTTCTTGTAAAAAATAAAGTCGCTCGATCCGTTTTTCTTTTAAAAATCCACATTCTTCATTCTTTTCTTTCTTATCAATCTCATTTATCGATCCCATCTCAGCTCACCTCTCTCAAGCTCATCCAATCCAATCAAAGGAATTTTACATTACATCCCGCTAGATCCTATTTTTTCTAAACCACAACAATGTTTTATTCAATTCTTTTTCTCGCTCTTTTCAAATCACCTAATTTGACACGCTGTTGTAAGTTAAGGTTTTTCTATGATGCGAAATGATATCAAGTGAAATATGATTATACGACGCATTATAATGATTTATGTGTGTGTGCAACATTTTTTCTTCCTTCCTTCCTCACCTCATCATAACACGGGCCTCGGGCTATTCAACGGAACATGTTGAAAGGCAAAAACTTAATAACGCTTAATAATGAGAAAGCACACAGAAAACACCACAAACTCACATCTTGAAAACGGCGCATGCATGTATGCCGGTGTTTTACCTTGACCTTTATAAAAATAAATATTTTTCGCATCTCGAGTCAAAAAACGTGCAACAAAACGTAAATAAACACACACAAAGTACTTATCAAACTTTACTTAATTGTACAAACTCAAACTGAACTCGATCTCAGAGTTCAGTTTACTTTTCAATTCACATTAATTCAGAAGAGTTAAATTTTAAATGTGTGCATAAACTCTTATAAGGAGAAATTGTGTTGATGTTGCTTGTGCTTTGGGCTCTGCTGTATCAAATAGGGAAGTTCCAAGCGATTAGCAAGAAAAATTGCATGATTAAGAACTTTCTAAGAAACATACGTTTATATCTTTGTGTACAATAAGAAGATTTGCAAAAGACGCCTCTAAAAATGTTGTAATTGTAAGATTACATTACATTACTACATTTAGCAATGGATGCTTCAATTCTGTCAGACAATTAACATTTTGTACAACATAAAGGGTACAAAAACTTAACCAGTCACACAGACACACACACACTGGTGCAGAATTATATAAAATTGTGTAGATAAGCATAACTCGAACATAAGCACATTTTACAAGCATAAACACATTTTTACCAGCATTTTTATTTGTTTACTCTATAATAATAATAATAATATTTGTAATTATTCGAAACGAAACTCCCTTCAAAGGATTTTTCAATGGACTGTAAAAATAAGGTTTTTATTTCGATTTTTATTATTTTTACCATTGCGATTTCAATCCACTCGAATTGTTCAACTTAACTCGTTTCAAAATCGAAGGTGGAGCCTTGGAACGGCGAATTGTAATTTTGCAAAATGTAATTATGCAGACAAATAGGTAGATGCATGTTCTTACATTAGAATTAGAAGACGCGTGTGTTTCACTCTACTATTGCAAAGTAAAGTGAAAAAAGAACATTTTTATTTTTTAACTAATAAACTACAGTACATTAGCAATAGCAAAGGGGACTTTTAATTTTTAAATATTCATCGTTATTACGATATGATTGTGATAAATCATAATTATAACTCTTAACTTTTCCTTATCACGTCTCAATATGTCATCTTAATGGGCGAGTGAGTTTCACTTCAAACAACTTAACTAATCACTCCCATTATTATTAGCAGTGTATTATTATAACACTAAAATTTTTTTATTACTCTGAAACATGTACCAGGCCAGCCTAAACTTTGAATAATAAAAGCACACGTGGGTGACTCTTCTTGTAAAAGTTGCGATTTTTTAGTCGCCTGAAATAAAAAAAATGTCTCAATTTCTTCAAACTCTTTTTAAGTACATTACTACATGCAATTACGTTACAAGACAGCCAAATTTGTTGTGATGTGATGTTTATGATGATCAACTTTCCACTTCATTCAATAATATCATAAAAATATGAGTGAATCTGACATGACACGACACATGTGCTGTTGTGATCATCGGCTTCGCTCATGTAAAACACATATCCATCAAATCACAGCTACAAAACTTTCTCGCAAAGTCCGCATTCACATGATCCTGAAACCGAGGGTTTTGTGATTTTTCTAATTTATCAATGAAAGTGTTTACAGAAATGATTGACAATTAAAAGATGCGTGCGTGACCTAAGTTAAGTAAAGCCTTTGGCACTTGGCAGTTGAATCTAAAGCTTATAGAGCTAAAAACTAAGCGAATCATTTTATTCATTTCATGTTCAAGATGACATGAAAACGAAGACGAAATTAGAGCAATGTACTTTTAAGAAAGGGATTATTATAATTCACCATTATCATTATTATTATTAACATGGTACAGCCATTAAATAAAACTAAATGTTATTTATAAATAACGCATTATTACACACATGCGCATCTTTTTTTACTTGACTTTACTCTCAGCAGGAAGACACGTCTTTTTTCTTCAAAGCCTTATTTTATTTTACTAATGACAAAGAAAAGTGTTCCGAACACCATAAATAAATACATTGATGCCTCACATCCCGACAATTACACATTTTCACGACTCATGAATCATGAACAGAACAACATCTGTCTGATCTGAAGCTATTAAAAGCTATTAATAAGATAACACACTCAGTCAGTCAGTCAAGATCCACGATTTTCGCACGAAATTTTATGCCGCTTCAGGTGAGATGCATTCTGATTTTGTTAATAAATCACAATGTCACTTACAAACAATCCCTCAATACGTACAGCATTCAGATTTTTCTATGGTATGGTAAGTTACATTTCTTCAATCAAACATCACGGCGACTGTGACCTTTTCCAACTCTGATTTTGTTTAACCCTAGGCTAAAACACGTGCTTCTCCTTATTTCAAATACAATCTTTTAGCCTTACATTAAGAACCTAAAAAAACTTTTCATTTTTGGGCTACACTCTTCATTTTTAACAATTAAAGTTACAGAATCAATTGCAAGTATTTATTTGCACTGATTGATAAGACTAATTGAGGCAATAAAACCATTAAAAGTTTATACCTGAAGTATGAGTTATGATTGATGAGTAATTAATACAAAGCTAAACAAATCAGCAAGAAGTTAAATCAAATCTCAGTCAGTACTCTTCTTTGATTACGAAACAAAAAAATGAAACAAGATCACACCACAACACATCGATATGAAATAGATAATTGTAGCAAACTCACGCATTGTAACTTATACCATTTTATTTAATTAACAGAAGCAAATCTGTTTCACCTTTACCCACTAATTACTGTGTAATAATTAAAAAGCTATATTCAAGTCGCAAGTGCAGGTGGCACTCAAAACATGATTTCAAACCAAACCCCAAGAGTAACCAAACTAACCCAATGAATTGAATTCCCACTGCTTTAGTTTTTTCTCTAGCAAAATCTATTTTGTTGCAGGTTGTAATTTGTAATCTCTGAATTTGAACATGATTCTAAAACTATAAACACATACGCTATATTATGTTATATTTACTTGTATTACATTCTTTTTGGTAAGTTGTGATGTGATCATTGGACCATAGCTTACATTTTACACAGGCCCTACACTGTTGCAATTGCAGCAACATAACGATCAAAACTAACGATAAGTAACATAACGATGCGGGCAAAATCTCTGCTTTTAAATAGTTAACGGCCTGAGCAGTTCAATTTCATTTTTTCATTTCAGTTTTTCCCAACCTCCACCACCTCCATTTTTCCTCAGTCAGTTTGAGTGAGTCGAGTGGATTTGAGTCAGCTTGAAGCTCAGTCAGTCCCAGTGACTAGTGAGTGAGAGACGAGATCTTTGTTTAAGCACATTGAGTGAAGTAAAAGCATCTCTGTGAAAGAAAACGCTCCTTTAACATACAACAAGACTTTGTTCAGTTACATAGAACAAAACCCTTCCGCTTCACAAGTCATCGCTGCAGAAGGCCCTTGGCGTCAAGCTCATTAGGTTGTCTCACTCAGAGTGTGCGTCTCACAGCTCATTTCATTTCATCACTCGCCTTTACTATTTTATTTTATTTTACCAATAATAATTTCCACTACTATAATAATGTGTAGCATAGGAAAGTTTTCACAGTTCACAAGTCAAGTCACACCAGTCGCACCATTACTACTTAAATACAATATTATTAACATTTATTAAAAAGCCAGTAGTAGTAAGCCATCATCTAATCAAATCAACACCTGGAGCTCTGTACCACTGTGACAAGACACAACTCAATTTTCTTACTCTCTCAGAGTTCATTTCTGTCAGTTGAACAAAGTCAGTGTGAGCGATCACATCACATCGATCGGTGGCGAGTCACCAAGAAGAGCAAACTGCAGTTACTTATCGACTCTAGTAGTGAGTGAGGAAACCGCATTTTTTCCATTCCCTCGAAAAATCACACGGAATAGAAAAAAATTATTGTGAGTGAGTGGAAATGTTAGATGACGTTATTTATTAATAGTGGCTATCGTTTTGCTCGTTACGATTTTTCCCAGGTTCGAATTTTTCCCTTAGAGAAGGAACATTTTTTTCAAATTCTTTTCAAAGTGAAACAAGTGCATTCAAGTTGAGTTGAATGGGAAATTATTGAAACGTGAAAATTTGTCCCATCCGTCAATAACTACACTACATAATATAAACAATGAGGATAACCAGAAAGCTTTGGTACATCAACATGGTGTTTCCGGCGAAGCTACATAAAAGTCAAGTCCCATTGTTATTAGTAGTTATCGGAGTATTTCTCTTAAGTATAGCATCGATTACCGATGCAGCTAAGCATGGTAATGGTAAGCACTCTTCAAAGCACAAAAGTTCGAGTGTTGGTTTGGGGGATGGAGACGGGGGTGGTGGACGTGGTCGTGGACGTAGTGGTCACAGGGGGAGGAGTAATCGCGTAGACTCAAGTTTTGAAATGATGGATGCGCAAGCTTCGTCTTTGTCATCGCCCTTATCCACAACGGCAAAGTCGTCCACTTTGAAAACAACAAAGAAATACACAGTGGGCACGAAATCGAAGGCCGGCAAAGGCAAGGCTACCTACAGAGGATCCAGAAACCAGTTCTTTACGAAGAATAAATTGACCGGGGGAACGCATGGCCAGGTAAAAGGAAATTTTAATGAAAAATCCAAAAACTGGGTAATATCATTATCGTTAAAACGGTTGTACCTTACTTAATGGTTATTGGTTTGGTTTTTATTCAGTGTATTTTTGGGTTACATTGCAAATTTATTTTTTCACATTAATTCAATTCAAACTAACGCGACATCCCCATAATCGTAACATAACCATCATCATAAAACTTTTTCGGACTTTTCAACACAAGATCGTGCGTGATAAACTTGACAGGCTTTTTGCACTTTTTTTATAAGAAACGCATTTATTTTATAATACTTACAAGGGAAAAATGCAGATTTCGTAATAAGAATGCAAAATAATAACAGACCACATTTTTACTTAATTTCATTTAACCAGGATGACAATTGGCCGACACTGTGCCTCTTTTTTCTCAAAGCTCACGATTTATTTTTTTATCGTTAAGTCCCGAAATGTCGCGAGACAAGACTTGGAAATCTTTGATTAAATATGATGTTATTATGTGGCCAAAAAGGGCTGACATCATTCATGTTCATTGCAGCTTTTTTTACATAATGCATGTACCTATGACTTGAATGGAATGAATCAGAATCAAACCAGAAAAAAATTACACCGCATTCATTCACCTGACTGACGGACCGAATGTGTCCACTGTCACTGGTCGTGGTCACTATCAATTTTGCAAAAAAACTACAACCACCTAACTCAAAGAACATTTTATATTTTTAGTTTAACTGTTGTCTATGTCGCAGTCATGAGAATCTCTTCCTTTATTCACTACATTCATTCATTATTAATTTCATGTTCCAAGAAAATTGTTTCTGTTGTACCACTGCAATGTAAAATTGTTTGCAAAAAATCCATCCGTTTCTTTTTCTCATCAAAAACTCCGAAACTTCTCAAAGCAAAGGCGACAATTTATTTTATATGATTTTAATTTCCTACTTCAGAAGCAATCGCAACAGGAAAGAATTTTCTTCTCATTTTCTTTTCTACGTCAACAACCGACAAGTTTTGAAACCATCCTCGAACTAAGAAACGGTGCATTTTACTTTTTTTACACGTGAAACGAACTAAACTGGTTAAGTTACATATTTTACTATCAGAATTAGAATGCAGCGCATGTATGTATTAATAATATGCAAATAACAATAACAATCATGTTTATCGTGCTGCAATTGCAAGATTAAAATAGTTTTTCTTTACACCCTGGCCATTAGAATTAAATTAGACGAGTTTTTATCGGAAGTTCATTGTCGCAAAAACAAACACGTTTGTTCAAACCACGTCACATAGCCACAACTAAAAAAATCCCTTTTTTACTTTATACTGGATACTTGATCATGAATGATTTGTGTCGATGAGAAGAGACGATTTATTGACAAAAAGTACAATGACAATGAGAAAGGCGGTGGTAGTGGCAAAATAATAGTGGTTAGCGCAGTGACAAGTTGAAGTCAAAGTTAAAAAATAAAACAATACAAATTTTTGTGTCCCCTTTAATTACATTTTAAAGACCGCCATAATCTTTTGATTGTCAGCCATAAAAAGCATAAAAAAATATTTTTATTTATTTCAAAATAAACATTGCTTGCACCTTCTGTATAACTACATTACCTACATACAGTTAAGTTTATCATTACGCACTAGCCTGCCTTGCCTGCGCCACTTTAACTTTAACGATAGTAATTTGTCGTCGTATCGTCACTTTTTACACACTTTGAATTGAACACATGCGTTCTATCATCTATGCAACACATCATTAGGCAAATAAAAAAGTAAAGTGGGCACCACCGCCACCGTGAAAAGACGCTGATATCTACATGATTATGCTGATAGATGCAGGGTAATAAAAATATCTACACCCGACAAATTTTCAACGCTGCTACCTTCTCCTAGACTAAACTGAAACCCACTTAAATAATAACAATAATAATCATAATGTACGTGAGCGTTCAACTCAAAGTCAAAGTCAAAGTGAGCCCTCCCTTTTATAAATAAATTATAATTTTCTTACTCGGTTCCTCTTCACTTCACATAAACTACATAACTTTCAGTACAACAGTAGCTCTTAAAGCATCAAGAGACGCTTTATTATTAAATATCATTACGATTATGATACACCTGAATAACCGATTGTAACTCTTTAGTGTCCCATTCGCCGAGCAGATGCATCATATCATCACACCACATCACCAACCAAACTCTATTTATATTTTAGGGTTTACAATTTTTATAATATTATTCGTGATCAAAGATTTAATATCAGTCAACTGACTCCTATTTGACAACAATAATATTAAACATGATAGTAGCGCGCTACAAAACTGTACTTTAATACTTAACTGCCTTCCGAAAACTCTTTTCAAAGTCTAGTAGCAGGAGCATAAAAATCTGAAACGTTTAACGTAACGCCACTTTAATTCAAAATATCGGCTCGGTATTTACTATAAAAAAGGTATTAATACACGTAACAGCAACAGCGCCATTGCCTCCTATCATAATAACAATAACAATAACCATGAATGACATGACATAACAAAAAAATCTATCTATACACATTCATTACACATTATAACAATCAAATCAAGAGGAACTCGCAAAAAGTCACTCTCAGCTGAAAAACCTCATTTCACGCATAAAAAAGTTATCCATTTGTCACAAGCATTATTATGATCATTGAAGCCAATGATATATTACATTCCATTCTTTTCACCTTGCTCCTTACCAAAAAATCGTTTTCATCTTTCAGTCAAAGAAATGTAAAAGATTTCACATTACATTCACAGTTGTTCCGTTTTAAAAGCATCCATTCAATTCAATTCATCCACTGTTATTTTTAAAGCACCTGTGCCTAGTGCAAATCTCTTAAACTCTTATCAACTCTAAACCCAAACGGAAAAAAGGTGGCGACATAACAGAATAAAATAGAAATTATCATCAATCACTCCCAAACCTCGTACCTATTTTCAGTCACACAACAATTTGCTGAGCAGCTTTTCAAATTGTATTTAAATGCGTTGCAATTTTCCAGCATCAAGTTGCAAGGGAAGGAACCACCTCCCGGTTCTGCCTCTTTTTCTTCATCTTCGCTTCAAAATATGTTAACCGTAAAGCAAAGCAAATAAAAGCTACAAAATGCTAAAAATGTTAATAATAATAATGTAATAGCTCGCTCGGCTCCTTGTCCGTCGCCCGCCGCCAGTTCGACGTCTTTTCTTTTTCCTCTGAATATTTCCCTTTCGCCACGGTCCACGGTGGTTGGTAGTGGTATCGGAATTAAGGAGCAGAGAAAATTTGCAATTGCAATACGGAAATTTTTTGCTCTGCTTCTGCTGGTCGTCTGCCTCGTCTGATAAAGATATTTATGGCAGAAATTGCAATGCAATGCAACAGTAACAACAGAGGCATGGGATAACATAACAAAACGTAATTGAGAAACAGTGACCCTCACTCACTCACTCAAGAAAATTTGTATCCAACTGCGCATCACAATTCATTGTCAGATCAATTTCAAAATAAAATCCCAATTTTCAGCCATTCAACCAACTGAACTTCTTCTGACTCTGACTCAATGCGGATGTGATGTAGCGAATTTCTGTTATTATATAAATATGTTGCCGTTTTCCTTTTTCATCCCATTTAACTTAATCTAACCTGCCCGACCATGATGTGATATGATATACCATCGGTATTTTATGTGGTTTCAAAAGTGGTTGTGACTTGTGTTTCAAGTGAGACAAGTCAGAAACAGAAATCACTCATCTTTTCATTTCAACTTTTACCAATTTTTTTTCTACCAACTTGGAACATACCTACGTTATTTAACAAGACAAAAATAATGCCGCTTTTGAGCACAGTTTTACTTTACAGTGTTCAGTTCACTGTTAAAAAACCTCTCAATTTTCTTCCTACGTATTAACTTCCGGATTAACTTTCCCATCACATCGGATCCCATTTTTTTCACCACTACCACAATAAAAAAATTACTTTCTGGGCCATGATTTTCCGAAAACCTTTGTAACACTGAACGGATTCGAAAGTCTCGGTCTCGACTCGAGACCTGTTAATACATACCCAAATACTAATGTTGATGTGATATTTAACTTTGATTTCATTGGTCCATTTACCATGTACTTGAACACAGCAGCGTTTCTACCACAAAAATCCCACTCCAGAACCAAAATGTTTAAAATGTTCATCTTAACTTTTAACACACCGTAAATTTTTTAAGAAAAGTGTCGACAGTGACGATAACGTT
>VYYJ01004299.1:0-13766 GCA_021029165.1 Cyphoderus albinus
GTTCCATTTATTTCGGATGTAGTGGAAATAGATGGCGCGAAGAAAGCCGGAAGAAATGTGGATGGAGAAGACGAAGCGATCCGGTTTGTTAGCTCACCGGTAAATAAAAGTGAAATTTCTGGAGAAATTTTCAGGAAACGTGGAATGGGTTTCGCGATTGTTGCTGCATTCATTAGTTTTAGAAAACAGGAAGCAGCAATCAGCGCTGACCAGCAATTCAATGTAAATGTGATTGGTGTGGTGGTGACTAGTTACAAATTACCGTTCAACAAATTACCAATACCGTTCCAACAAAAAGGTCAGCGACCTTAAATAGTAGATATATACGTCAATATCAAATAAATAAAATCCCCTACAAATAATTAACAAAAGGCTTCTTTCAGAACCGGTAAAGTTGTCCTCAAATACAAGTATTTACGAAGACAACCAAAAATCGGGGGAAAATGAAACGTCGAAGTTGCAAATAAAAGTGCCCAAAGACGCGGCTGCAACCATCGCCGGTAATGCTAAAATGTATGAAATACGAAATTATTTATTTTACTCACATCGATTATAATTACCGGTAGCCAATTCTAAGCTGCACTCACTAACTATGTCGTATCAATCTTGGCATAAGGCAAATACAGACGTGGTCACAAACTCAGAGTAAAACGGGATGACTCGACGGAACAACCGAAATCAAAAAAGCCAAAGAAGCACAAACATAAGCGCAATCGTACTCGAAACGGAAACGAAACAGACGCTAAGGCTCATGCAAAATCTCGAACAGGAAAATCTAAAGCTAAGGCGATTTCGAAACTTGGGGATGCCTCGGCTGTGGCTCTGAACGGATCGGAAGCTACTGCTTCGTCAATGACTATGGCCAAACACTCTAGATCCTCTTCTGTGTGTACGCTACGATACTCTTCAAAAAATGTCAGAATTCAGAAAATAAAGAAATAGTTAAAAAATACTATTTTTTCGCATTTTAGCTGATACTTACGGGATTGGTGGAGCAAACTCGGCCTCGGTGGCAAAAGGCCACGAGTCGAACGCTACGAGTACTGCAATTGCTAGAGGTCTGGGTGGCGCCAATGCTGCAGCGGTAGCCACTGAAAACGGAAATGCTAAGGCAGATTCGACGAATTTGGGAATTGGAAAGGTTAGACTTGCTAAATGCCTTTGCTTGGTAAACGTAATGCAATGCAATGTAAATGAAAGTATAATTGACAGTCAAATTCTAGGTCAAAGTCAATTGGGATTGGAGACAGTTCAAGCAACTCTTACTCAAGGAAAGGAAATTCATCTGCAGCTTCACATGCCACAGGGGGCGGAAACGCTAAATCGTCGTCTCGGTCGGATGGGGATGACGCCGATGACGGATCATCTTCTTCTGTTGCAGAATCGACAGGTTTTTAATTTTAAGCATTCCAACAAAACTAATACCATATTCTTTACGGTTGTGTTAAATTTTACAGTACAGTTAAAAAATTAATTCTTCCTCAGATGGGAACGCTGAGGCTAGCAGTTTGGCGGCTGGAGAAGGCGACTCATATGCACATGCCGAAGGTAAGGAGACAGCCGTAGCAAATTCTGCCTCCAACAAAGGGTCCTCTTTATCAGAATCATTTTCCGATTACGGAGGTAGGGAAAAGCTTTACTTTTAAATTTTGTATCATGGAGTAATTTTTATATTATTGTCATAAGCATTTTTCACTTGTCATTTATACAGATGCAATATCAAGGTCAGAACATGGATGGGCCGGTGAGAAATACTTGATTATATTAATAAGCGTTGTTAAACCCGAATAATTAATTAGATAATAACCTGTGAAATATCGTTGTTCGCTGTTGCAGACGATGAACCTTTGCCCACTGATGTAGATGAGGAATCTAACGAAAGCAACGAGGAAAAGACTTAGTAATCTCTGAATGGAACATTGGAAATTGGCAATCACTGAAAATATCTCGAGAAAAAAGGCAAATCTAAATTAAGGCATTAGAAAAGTGTAGATGTTCTCATAATTAGGTCTTCGTTTTTTATATATTAAAAAATTCTAAATATTTATTATGTTCTTGCTCTTCTTTTAATTTAACAATAATACCATTATTAATTAATGATAATTACAATAATAATAATAATAATAACTCCAATAGTACAATGTCGCAGCATTAATGACAATCATAATTGTTAATCAGTTTGTAGCAGATTGTTAAAGTACATGGGTGTAATGTGTAATCATATAAACAAACAGGCGAATATTTCATATTATTAGGTATACATTTTATTTAACTAGTTAACTACGCTTAATTTTTACCGAGAAATTAAAAATGGACTAGAAAATTCATACTTAAAATTTTCCACGGTTCAGATGAAAAAAGAAAAAAATTCTTGCACCACAAGTGAACCTCCACTTTGTGCTGCTTTTAAAATGTCATTTATATACAACTTTTAATTAAAATACAAATTAATCAACTATTTAAAATTACTTGCGTGGTAGAGTAATCAATTTTGTATTTTAGCTCTACCGATTTACGCTTCAGCAGCATCATGTTAAATGGAAATTCTACAAAACGTATATTTACAATTCTTACAATAATAATAATTACATTACGCAATAATTGATCAACTAACTAGACGTTACAATACAATATTAAATGCATCAATAAAATGCTTCCTTTTACCAAAAATTATTCCTTCTTTAAATTGTAGGAATGGCGGTGGAGTTTGTATTTCAGTGGGCTTTTTATTTTAGTTGCTCATCGTTTTAAATTTTATTAGCATAATTCGCAACAGTTTTTAAAATTAATGTTTTCCTAACTTTTATCTCCTGAATCGTTACATTATAAGTTACAATTTAATATGGGTGAAATTGAGTTCGTTTTTGGTAATAAATTCATACCTTGCATAAATCAATATTGAGTTCAATGTAAATGTAAAATGCATCAATAAAATGCTTCCTTTTACCAAAAATTATTCCTTCTTTAAATTGTAGGAATGGCGGTGGAGTTTGTATTTCAGTGGGCTTTTTATTTTTTAGTTGCTCACCGTTTTAAATTTTATTAGCATAATTCGCAACAGTTTTAAAATTAATGTTCCTAACCTTTATCTCCTGAATCGTTACATTACAAGTTACAATTTAATATGGGTGAAATTGAGTTCGTTTTTGGTAATAAATTCATACCTTGCATAAATCAATATTGAGTTCAATGTAAATGTAAAGATTAAGTAGTCCAGCAAAAATGTCCAGGTAAAATGAAGGGATAACTAACCGAGTTAAGTAAAGCCAAGTCATAAGTGTCAATTTAGAAATTAATCTTGGGCAACCTGATTTACCGATTTTGTAAAATTTCATTAAACTAGTATCTGACCGGGATTTGTTTTAATACAATGTAGAGCTTGATATTGATTTGATCAGTAGAATTCAGATATGCACAGAAGATATATTTTGTTTACTTGAAGCAGCACTTATGATTACGTATAATGCATTTTCAAGAATTGATTATGACATTGCCTAGTTGAGGAAAGAATTAGTCACTCATCACTCCAATTGTTTTTGAGTCGTACAGTACATTTTGTACTTACATTAATTCCAGTAAATTACATCTAGCTAATCATTACACAGTCATTAGACTTTCAATCACTATTTAAATTGTCCCACAACAGTTTATCCACTTTACTGACTGGCTCGATAAACACCATTGTACATTTATGTAGGTAATTTTACGAAAACGAATAAACTCAACCACAACTCTCTCAGAAAATAAAAAAAGTGTCTGTTACAAATTACGTTACGTTATTACCTGCTGTCAGGTCTTGTCGGGAGAAATGACATGAGNAAAAAAGTGTCTGTTACAAATTACGTTACGTTATTACCTGCTGTCAGGTCTTGTCGGGAGAAATGACATGAGCCTGTGGTAATAGAATATTCGTTAATTAGTCACTTTCTAATTAAACCTTTTGTTTAAAATATTCATGTTATGATAATTTGAATGGACGCTTGAATAATTGGAATTTTAATACCAACATTACGCTAAGCACATGTCTCACCACTCATCATCAGTTAGCAAAGGCTTAAAGTAAAACTAAAACCTGATTCGTTCATCCATTCACTCGTCTTCAATCACTCGGTTTCTCATGACTCAAACACTTACTAAATAAATTCATTCGTTACTTACTCAGTATTTTTTCCTTTCCAAAGTTAGCAAAGGCTTAAAGTAAAACTAAAACCTGATTCGTTCATCCATTCACTCGTCTTCAATCACTCGGTTTCTCATGACTCAAACACTTACTAAATAAATTCATTCGTTACTTACTCTCAGTATTTTTTCCTTTCCATGCGTTTTATTCACAGCCAAAATTCTACCTCTAAGCAGTGACGATTTCATCTGTCAACTTTGAACTAGATTAAATAAAAATTCTGCGGAGGTTAAAAAAGTGAATCAAAGGACTAATTTTCTTCTTTTGCCAACATCTATTAAATTTTGCTTACTAGGTTCATTTATATTATGCTACTTTCTTGGTAATTATGAATTTATCGAATCGGATAGATTAACGTGTGTGAGCAGACAGATATTTTTCATTTACAATTTTATCCCTGCGCTATGAATGCTCCTTTTTGCTAAATATTGTATTTTAGTAGACTACAATAATAACGCTCTCCTTACCTTACCTGACACGAAAAAAGGTAAATCACAAACGACCAACAGTTCTTTGCAAATAAATAACAATCAAAATTACATGCGTGGAGGAGAACCAATAAATTCTCGGCTAAAGTGTCAAAAATGTATCCATTATTGAGTAAAATGATTGTATACATTGTAATATTACGTATGTATAAAAAATTGATCAGATCTGGTGTACTTTTTATCGGAATGACATGACATCAATTTAGTACTTACATATTAGTTAAAAACAATGGCTTTGTATGTACAGCATGTAAGAATCTTATTATTTACCTTTCTCTCCTTAGCCAAGACGATAGCGCATTAAGGATAATCAGAGCAGCAATCATATCATCAATCAGCATCGTTTTTTTTTATGAACCAAGTTTTCCAATCCCTCCTAATCCTTCTCACTTCTTGTTCCTTTCTCTGCTTTTTATTAGTCTTCGTCTTCATCCTGACAGAATCGTGAGCGTCTTTGAAGCGATCTCATCTTATCTCGCCACTCGTCTGACCACTCAATCACAACCGACTGTCGACCTACAGAAGAAAAAAAAACAAAGACTCATGAGTAACCACACATGGATGGAAACCACCACTTTTTGTAACACATTTAATCACATAGTTGACTTACCTGCCATCAAGCCCGGCTGTCCATCTGTGTAGTGCTCATTACCCATAATTAAGTAGCTTTTGTCCACCTTAATCTTTGGACATTTACAAACGAGATCTTCCATGCGGACCCACAAGAATGCTGACCCTCGCCGGAGACCCGACTCATTCGACTTCTTGAACACGGCCAGAATATTCACGGTGAAACGGGCCCAACCGTCCACTGTCTCTCGAGTTGATATTGACGCTAGAATTGCTGTACGGACAAAGAATAATTCACAGATGAATTGTCGTATTAAATTCATTTTACAAAGCAAATGCATAATTAATTAAGTAATATCCATTTTGAAGAGCAGATAAATTCAAGAGTCAAGATTCTTTTGTTCAACGGAATCGTCTCAACAGAATAAAGTGCATCCCACAGTCGTACAGTTACAGTTTGGTCCGGTCGATTTCCACTCAAATAATGTCCCACTCAATTTCTTACACAACATTGACTTCTTTATTACTCCCTGGTTTGTATTCCCTAAAAATATGTTTTGGTTACAACCGAACATGCAACTCGACAGTGGAATTGAATTGTTTATGCTATGATTTTGATGGAGTTCTTGATGCAGGTTGCAACTTCGTTTCATTTTTCAAGACCAATGACATGACTCGGCTGCATGGCTGCGTATATTTGGTGCCATATCGAGTATTATGCACTTCTGAATACGAGAGCCATTTCGGTTCATTTAATAGAAATTCATTCTGACATTGCATTGCAATAAACTATTAACTAACCGCATCTACTTGTCATTGTACAGGATTTACTCACTTCTAGAGAGCAACTGCCTACTGCAAGAAATCTTGTGCGTTTTACCCATCCATTCAAGTAATGGATTTGACAAGAAGGAAAAAGTACTTTTAAAACCTACGTCCGTAAACATATTTTTCAGGTTATTCGTTGCATTCTTCTGGCTTCAGAGGAGAAAGCTTCATTCCTAATTTTTCAAAGGCTCATCCTTGCAATTTATGGCATTAGTGAAGATCCGTAAGGGGGAAAGTGAAACAATTTCTCTTCCATTTTCTCTTTCACAAAAGCTTTTTCCAAGAATAAATCCATTGCGTGTGCATGAATGAGTGAATGATCATGAAAAAGGTGATTCATGACTATGGCATCGCGCCCCGTTCTTGATGATTGAAGAATGAATATGAAGAGACAATTTCTCCCAAAATCCCGGCCAATATTTATTGAACGGCAAAGAGCTAGCAACCCTCGCTCGCTCGTTGCTTATGTATTTGAAGCAGATCTGCTTTTTCCTTCCCGTGTCTATCGGTTGAGCTTGCAGCTGAAATAAAAAGTCTTATCTTGTCGACTTATCCCGACGAGAAAGAAAGTAAAAGCAAGCTTTTTTTTGTACGAAGGGGAGAATCGTTCCTAAAACGCACCCTGCACAGCAATAGCAATTTCTTTACGCACCTGTCCGTCTTCATCGTATCAGGCAGCTGAAAATGTCGGTGGCTCAATTTTTTCTTGTCACCTTGCGCTCTTCCTATTTTTATCTCAGCTTTTATTCCACTTGGTCACATCAGATAAGATAAAGCCGATGATTTTTAAATACTTACAACTGCTTTTTAAATGTGTCTTATAAAACGTTCGCCTTCGCCTTCCTCAACACATTTCTAATAAGCCTGCTAATATCCCAATCCCCAGTCATTTCACATCACCATTGAATCTGCTATGAACCGTGCAAGAATGGGAGAAGAAAGTAAAAACTTGGTGTGCAAGCAGAGAGGCAAATCAAAATCTCGCATTTTTCAATGAAAACCGAAGTTTAAGAGACTAGTCACACTCAGACTGGAATTTGCCAGGAACAGTGATGCATTGTGTCTTCTAATATCCCCCTCTAAAGTCTAATGATGTAATGATGTCAATATTAATGGCAATGAATGGAAATTAACGCCTGAACGACCTATTTTTTCTTGGATGCTTCATTGAACTGAAATTGATTTTTAGATTAGAAGCCATTACTGATACTTTCTGGATACATAAAAATGTATTATCTGACGCATCAATGAAAATCGTTCACCAGACTAGCTTTTATGTTTGCCCTTTTAATTTCACAATGTGAATGCTTAATACATGCTTTGAAATTTCAAAGAGATCAGAATTCAGAGAGCATGTTCAAGGAATTTTTAACATTAACAACAAACAAAACAGCTTTTCTGACGAACTTGCCTAAATACCAAAGTTTTTAGACCTGCGGTCCAATTTTTTTACATTCCGTAAACAAAACAAGTGGAGAATTGTAATGATGTAATTTTAAAATAGTTTCTGACTCTCATGACAAAAAATACTGCCGTGCTGGCGACTGATGAACAACTTACCGTAATCCCTTGCACAGTAGCGCTTAATAGTGAGACGATTTGTGGCCACTTTACATCTTCCACAGGAACTTTCTCCGCCACCTGAAACACAAAAAAGGAATAAATTTTTTAATGAATAATAAAAAGTTGAGCAAACAGGGCTGCTTTGTATTGTAATAATTTATTATTGGCAGACTCAGCGGTAAACAATAATGTCAATACGAGTAAGGAACATTACAAACTTCGTGTTGAATGGAATCGCGTGTGCAGAACGAAGCGGTCTGCAAAAGCTAAAGAAAATTCCAAAACTTTTTTTTTACTTTAAAAGCTACAAACGGTATTCGCGTGCCAAGCCAAGCGTAGCCTTTGTTGGTCGCATAATTCAAGTTAGGTAAAAAAATACAAAATTACAGGTATGACGGCATGAGAGATACAAATCCAAATAGGTAACAGACAAACACACAATACGGAAGTTGTAATAATCATGATGATGTCGTGTGTATTTTTGTTATTATCGGTGTTCGGGGACCAATAATAAAAATAAATAAATTCTTATTAGTGATGAGGTGGCAAAAAGGGGAGGGAGGAGGCAGCACAGAAGAGGCATCTTCTTGGCTTGTCAGAACATGGATCCTCTCAAAACTTTGAAGAGTTGCCTCTCCTTCTTTTCTAGTCTTTTAAAAAAGAAAAAAATGCATTAGATGAAAAGTGCATCTCTGGCAAGAAACCTTTCGTTTTCTATTAGCAAACCCAACACCACCTTACACTTAGAACGATGATAAAACATTTCTCGCGTTATTTGATCATTGTTCCCACAATTTATGTTTGATAGTCAACCAAGGACTAATTTATTGCAGTTTCTTAAGAAGCAAGACTACCTTTATCAAACACAACGCAGTATTTTTAGAATCACACAAAATTGATTAGCAGTGCTGTATATGTCGCTGTGGTGTGTGCTGGGAAAGGCTTTATGTACATATTGGTGTTTATGTTTATTGCCTCTCTGGAGGATCAAGGTCACGATCCCAATCATGATCATTCTGATCTCAGATATGACACTGTGTATGAAATGTGCACAGTAGAGAACATATTTCCAAGCGATAAAAATTTCTTTCTCAAAGTTTTCTAGCCATCCATGTCAAATCGGAAAGTAGTTTATGATCCCGATATTCCTCGAATCTATTGGAACTGGTGTTGTATTTTCTTTGTGCACTAGCTGCGCTCTTTTTTATTATGCGACGCATTCAAGATCATGCATCCGGTGCTTCGTTGCAAGCGATTTACAGATCCTTTCTTCTCCTTCTTCAAAGAAAATTCATTGTTGCACTCAACGACTCTTCCCAGACCATTGTGTTTACCACCTCTGCGTTCTCTCTCGCGTCTTCTCTACCACAATAATGTATTAATATTATTATCATTATCTTTACTGTGACTGTCATTATTGCCCTGATGCTTCTATCACGACGATGACGAGATGATGACATTCTGAGATGGTGGGGAATGTATATCAAAAACATTTTCGTGGAAGGTGTTTCAATTGTCTGTGACTACGTCCAAGAACAACCAAAAACGATGTCAAAGTTTCGCCCAAGTCATGATTTCTTACCTTGAATTCAACATGATATGACAATATGTATGTATTCTTTAAATTGCTTTACTTTTGATATTGCATGTCTGTCTCTGCATGGAGCATATTTTGGAAACCAAAGCGAAAATGAAGTTTGCGTGTAATAAAGTAACCACATTCTGCATAGTAGCCGGCGGAGGAGCGGCATTCTACTTCGCCGTTTTTTTCTTTTCTTATTCTTCAAACAGCAGCAGTCAAGTGCAAGTCAACAGTGATAATTTTCTTGATGTAAGGTTTAATGGAAATACCCACACACAGCTCATGCTATAAAAGATAAAACGAACGACATAAAATTGCGTATCGATACAAATATTGCATTGAATTACAAAAAATTCCCCTGGACTTGCATTATTCTTGAATCCTTTTTAAATATACGAGCATTTATATTTTTTTCTATATTATATAAAATAAGTTGGAAATATAAAAGAGAGGAGAAGAAAAACATTTTTTCTCCTTTTTCTTCTTTGGCGATGGTGATAGTGATGCTAGTGTTTTGTCCCCTAAGGGAAACTATTTCTTGTGAAGGAGGGAGTAATTTCATTAAGTGTAACAACACATTTTCATCCATTCCGTACTTACTACTGATACTGCGTTTCGGTCCGTTCGCCTGTCGGACTACTATCGTTCAGTTTTGAAGGAGAAGAAGAAACGAAAACCAAACCACATAGGGCCCTAGGGACATATTCTACACTTTACTTGGTCTACTCAAAACTCACTCTCCTCGCTCTGTCTGCCTCTAAAATATAAACTTTTGCCTTGTGCATTGTAGATGGATGCACGAACGAATGTACGCTCTCAGCACATTTTTATTTCGTCCATCTAAACTAAACTAAAGCAACAAGAAGACGAAGAAGAGGAGAAGAGAGCACGGCATAACAACACATCATCCCTTTTTCTCCTTATTATTATCATCAACAGTTATGTAACAATAGAAAAAACGCCAGAGCAAGAGAAGAGGTTAATAAATGGTAATACAATACTCACGTTCATGTGGGCAACTTCACAGCCATGCCCGTACAACAATGCAATGCAATAATGATAATCATGATGATATCGATACATTTTAAGTTCTTTGGCCAAAAAGACATACTCCTTTTGCTTGTAGCAAAGCCACCACAAAATCTGAAAAGAAAGAAAAAACTGAAGTGCACTTCTTTTTCCTTCTTGACTTTCTTGGTTTTCCTAAAGATATCATCCTCATCGTCATCATCCAGTTAGTTGGGTAGACAGAGGCACACACGAGCTTGGAGAGAGAATTTTCTATTATGGTTTATTTTGTAGGAGACTGGCTTTATGAATGTGTTCCACATATTAAACTTTTATCATGATCATGATCGTCTTCATCGCCATCACATTCCTATATAGTTAACAAAGTGTAGACTGGTCTTTCTCTCTCTCTGGAGCATATTAAAGTACGGTTGGACATGATGAAGAGGAAGAATCAGTTTTTGCCGGAGCGGGCAAGTTGCTGGAGAGGTGGCTGAGGCTGTGGCTAGCTTTTGCTGTCTGTGTGTGTTTTCTATTAGATTATATTATTATAGGCCCAAATCATCATCATCCACATGGATGGATGGCTCAATGATACAACATACTTTGTGGTCTACACACACTCTCTCTCTCTCAGTGTCGAAGACGGAGAAGACCGGAGAGACAACCATTAACAACTATCTCCCATTACCATTTACCATTCCACCATCGGCAAAAGGAAAGAAATCTGTGTGGAGCGAGTTCCACAGTATCTCGCTGCCTGATTTCGACAAGCCCGAGAGAAAGGAAAGGCCAATAAGTTACTTAACTAGCTACAGCTGAACACTGTAATGCACTTTATTGGGAAAGGCCAGAGGGGAAATTAAGTAAAAATACATGAAACGATGACCATCACGACGATGGTGTCGATGACATCCTTACACAACCCAAAAAGCACGACAGCCAGGACAGACAATGAGACTCTATCAAATAAGAATGAGATAAAGGGGGACACACACGAACAGTCGAGTTGGAATGTTGACGGACATGAGGAGGGTGTAAAGGACGTGCTAATTTTTTCTGGGATAATTTATAATGATAATAACAATTTTAATAATAATATCCGGTATTATACCAATGAAATGGAGGGCGAAATTTTGAAATTCTGATCATTCTAGAGACATGATTAGCTGACATAACACGCACGAGCACGACCGTACCAACTTTATTTTATTTTTGGTGTTATTATCAGTGACCGTTATGAGCACTGCTACTCTACCAAATCCTCCACAAGGGTTATTGAAAAGAGGCATGACTTGAATCTTTATAGGAACAAGATCATGATGATGACGAGCCGGAGAGAAAAGGCCTACGTCTCTAGATAATTCACTTAGAAATTTCTTCGTGTTGACTTTCTGACCAGAAAAAGAGAGCTCGACATCGTCGTGATCATTATCCTTGCTCTGGTCCGCATCCTTGACATGCAAAGCGTGTCCGCTGGACAATAAAAAGGACAGATTTACGGAACCAAGAAGTGGCAAATGTGACACAGTCTGTACTTGGTCAGAAATTGTGTCTTCATTACTCTACGAGGCCCATCAGGTTTTCCAAAATAGCGATCACCTCGCCGCGTGATGCATTCAGTGGCCAGGTGAAGGCGTCTTTTGAAAATGCAAATAAAGTTTTAAAAGTTTGAATAAAGTGTTTTCGGCTCAGCAGTGCGCTTCGCTCCAAAAATAGAGACAACGTGTCTCCAGGTTGTGTGACAAGTAAAAAAATGAATGGAATCGCTGCATGAATGAGCATAGAGGACGACCAAGCTGAACTTCACATTTTATCTTTTCCATTTAAATGTCACTACGATCAAACCGATTATAATTTTGTCTGGCCTGTGTTGCCCGCCACCATCATCCATTTATATTTCATCCTTTAATCGACGCTGGTTGAATGAGCTGAGACGAGAGCTCGGTCGGACGGAGCGAGGGATGAATAAATGGTTACGATACGAAGCTCTCTGCCGTTTAGAGTGAAGAAAAAGAAGCCTGGAGGGGTCAGTCACAGATCGTGACCAGCTAACAAGTGAGCATCATAAAATCAGATAACATCAGCAAACGCGATAATAAAAATATATCCTTTAACTCACTATTCCTCTCTGGAAGCACTTTCACAATTGCAACGCATGGAGGGAGTAAGTAAAATGGAACGAGAGAAGATGAAGTAAAGCTCTGATGGCAGCGACGATGAGATGTAACTTGCTTTTTGGTTTACTTGACATTTTTTTTACTTTGCTGCACTTTTTCCACTAAAATAAAATACTCAGTCTCAACATCGTCCTCTCGCTCATTTTCATCAGATAAATCGCGATTCTTCATCGTTATCGTCTAACATCAACGCACGTTCAAACGCAGAGAAGGAAAGGAAAAAACTTCTTAACTTTCCGAGTGTGGCGACTTGCCTCACTAACTTTCTTGGTGACATTGACCAATAAAACCCCCAAAATGTCAACGGTTCGATTCTGCATGTATACATTGTCGTCTCCAATTTGTAAAACTCAATAACCTTATTGTTAGTATAGCGCACAAACAAGTGCTGTAAGTATAGTAAATATACATTTATATGCACCTCGAACTCCGACTTTTTCCCCAAAAACCAGCTCAAACGGAGAGTCAGAATCAACCCTCTTATTTTATCACCATTCACTCATTCATTTTCCCCTCCCTCCTTCGCCTCCGTCTCCTCTCTCTTCACCAGTCCAGGGTCATTGTCTTGTCTATCTTGATAAAGAATAATAACAATGACCAAACGCCAAAAGATGCAATAGCAATAACATTGTGGTACAAACGGAGACGATGATCGTCGCACCCATTTTTTCTCTCCGTGATCCCATTTAATCTCATATCCCAATTTCGTTTCAGATAAAAATAAAACCGTTATCCAATTTCAGAAAGTGAACTTTCACCGGCATGGTAGAAAGGCACCCCGAATAAAGGGGATGTTTGCCTAAGAATCAAGTTTGCGTAATAATAATAGACTTCTACTTGTAGCAGAGCTTACGCATCCCCTTCACCAGCAATCGCCTTACAAATTCAAACTACCAAACTTTCCTATTATTGTTTCAGCTTGATCTTCACAGAGAAGGAAAAGAATATTGTAGTAGAAAAGAGGAAATTTGCCTTTTACTTTTTCGCTTTCCTCTCATCTCCTGATTTTTACTTCATCACAAATGCTGGTTGGAAAAGGGAGATTTTGGTGTGTGAGCACATCGTGAATATTAAAAAGAGTTTTATTTTTAAAACACGCATGAGGAAGTGGAAGGATAAATAAGAAACAACTCAGACGGTCGTCCTTCGTTATCTTTCTTTCAACGTTCTCTTTCTATAAGGAAAGCTCCTTTCGGATTTATTTTTATTTTCCAGTCTGGAGAGTCCAGAATGAGTTTAATAGGAACTTGATGAGCACAAGGACGAGGAAACACTGTTACAAGCTGGTTGAGGTGCGTACCACCATCAAAATAACTTTTTCATAAATACATTTTTGTTTTGGTGCAGAAACCTGTGAAACTCTGATC
>VYYJ01004300.1:0-13758 GCA_021029165.1 Cyphoderus albinus
GTAAAATGAAAAAGAAATTGGAGTTGTGTGAGTAAACGAAGTGAATCATACATGAAGTCAACTTTTTACAGAAGTTGCGTTTGCATTTCGTTTTATTTACAACGCCTGTGTAACCATACTCAGAGGCTACTGCCACAGCCATGGTATTAAGTTTACCTGGTTAAAGTTTATAGCTTCCGTACAGTGAAGCTGATGATGATTATGATGATGATATGCTGATGATTACGATGGTCCACTCTTTTAAATATTCAATTCTCTACTGGACTTTACCAGACAGGTTTGTGAACAGTGACTACAACATCAGCTCGTGTAATAAAAAATCTCCTCAATCTCGAATATCTGTCTTGCACTGTCTCTTAGTATTGTACTACATGCTTCGATTTTACTACCGCTTCTCCTCATTCCATAAAATGCGATTTTAATAAATTACTCGGAAAATCGCTGCGAAACCTGAACTGAAGTCATATCGTGTCATGTCCCAATAAAATGCAACGAATTTAATTCGAATAAGCATTTTTATTGCCTCCGTCCTCTCCTAAGCCTACATAATGCAAACCGAAATATTATGACGGGATCGATAATCACGCGAAATTGAATTAGTAACAGGATCATATGAAAAGGAGCTGTCATATAAATATTGAATTGGTGCATGTTTATCAAGGCGATCCATCAAAGGATAGTAATGTACACATCTCTCTTTGATTGAGTAACAGCAAAATGAAATCCAAGTGGAACAATAAACCTACTGCTTCACGACATAGGCCGTTTAACCGTTAGCATCTCTCCTACAACCAATCAAGTAACAAGCAGCCCACGTTGACTGAAATTGAAAATTATACAAATTAGACGTTCTCGCCTTAAAATCATACTGACCGCGATTTTTTACTCGGGTTTGTTTGCTCAGAAGGAAATGCAAATGCCAGTCGTAAATAACCAACTATAGGATTAACGTGTCTAACACTCGCACAAATAAAGACAATGCTGCTGTAGTTTGCATTTTACGACAAGTTTTTACACACCCAAAGAGTTTGTTTCATGACATTGTCATTACAATTTCCTTACAACTACTTACAAAATTTAACAAAGAACGGAAAAGTAGAAACGTTAAAATCTCAGAAAAAAACAATGTCTTGCTGCACTGCACTTACTCATCTTTTCTTTACAGGAAGCTAAAAATTAGTTTTTAACGCATCCGGTGAATAGTAGAAAAACACATGTCTAAAAATCCAGATTACCTTCAAAAACCTTAACTACCTCAGAATTTATAGCTCATTTCAATTCTCATCATTGTATCAGCAACACGAATGAGTAAGACTGACAGACAGATACGCTGTTGATGTGGTGTAATCATGCAACCTAAGTTCTGAAAAATAATAATAAACATATTTTTTTTAAATCTACTCGCTTACAAATGTTTATATGTACTATTTTCTCGCACGGTGGTCATCATTATTATCATCATCAACAAACTTTAATCATTGTGAATGAAAGAAGCGAATCACGCAATCAACCTTAGAAAAGAACCCATTCATCTTGCAGTTTCTCTCAAAAATAACAAAGAATGACCTACTCTACTGCTACACATTCGATAATGGTACACGCCAAACATGCCACAATCAGATCCGAACTTGGCATTTTGTACGCGTTTGTAGATTTGATAAGAGTTGATTTTGTAATACACCATCCCACAATTTAGATTGGTGCAGTAATCTTGCCATTGAACCAAACTGGTGCATTTTTAATATTATATAAATGAATTATCTGATCTTTTCTCTTTCATTTTTCCAAATTAAAAGGTTGCCCCTGTCAAATATAACATTATTAGCTCACATTATAGCCACCCTACGTTACATACAATGAACCGAGCGAAAGGAAAATGTTGAGCAAAAAGTGATTATTTCTTGGCGGTGACGATGATTCGTCAGTCAGATTTCCGCCCTTGCTTGTCAATTGTCCCGTCCCGGCCATATGAACTGTGCTCTTGGCTATTATCGATCATTATTGATCTAGCTTTAGAAGTAATTTTCTTTATCTTTGTTCCTCACAATGGACAGCCGCAATTTTAATTTTTAAACTTCTTTTATAAAGAACGAGTGAATGAATCATAATAAGAGGGATACAAAGTAATTGTGGAACACCATTTGCCAGTTAGCCTTTTAAAATTCACTTTGAGTAGCAGTAAAATGCAAGAGTGTATCTAAATAAGTCTATTAATATCGCCGTTATTTAATATGCGCTAGTAAAAAGTCTCCATTTGTATACTTAAGTATTATGCAAAACTGCAGCAGTGTCTGTGTACAATATGGGCGGAGGTTCCTCCTGGCAAAAGAGCGACAACTTGTTTATTCATTTGGAAATGAAGGCTTTTCAGAAGTTTAGCAGGGCGTATGCTTTAAAAAGGAAGGAGCTGAAGAGGAGTCGAGAAAAATGTGAGATTTTCATTATTCTGTTTGTCTTGAAGCGGTGGAATGAGAAAATGGAAAGATTATCCCATGTTTACAAACCGAATAAATGACTACCTATATTTTAACCCCAAGCGACACACCAAATAGAACAACTCCTATTTTGTGCTAGCTGGCCAGCATATTGCTGAACACCAGTTTCTCTCATTCCAATTCTAGGAGACGAAGACGACATACCTTATTACCTACTCAGTAAAATGTTATTAAATTGTTAGATTCCTACTACATCAAAGTAAGTATAGGAGCAACTTGGACAAACTAAATGTGCAAACTATGTAACAAAGGCAAAAGCAAGTGTGTTTGAAAACAACGCTTTCCCTTCCTTAGAATGAACCCGAGCAGACAAAAATTGCCGACCAGCATGATTAAAAACAGTAATATTCTTTTCTCCTACTCTCCGTTCATTTTCTTTTTCAGTTTCTTCGATTTTTCCTGCAATTTTTATACTGGACCAATCCAACAAATACCATACACTAAAGAATACAAGCCAAAAGTGTTTTCTCTCTCTAAAAGCTAGGGGGTTTTTGTGTGTAGGTATTTGTAATGTTCAAATCAATTAAACCACGATTATTTTTTGTTAAAGATATTTTCTCAAAAATTGATGTATGTTCAATCTTCAAGAAGCACAGTTTGGAAGCTGGAACAAAAAGGAAGCCAACAAACTAGAATCTTGTAAAGTTTGGACTCATGTCAAAGTCAAAAGAATAACAGAAATCTTGAAAATTGTACTAAAACAAATACAAATCAAACTTACCGAAACAGTGCAAATATTGATCAAAGCTAAAGTTATTTCATATAGGCGTGTACCGAGACTATCGCTTCATTCCACGGGTATTTAGGACAACGCAAGCAAGACTAATACTGCTGCATAGAAGCTTTCCTGTCTTAAGCCAAACTTAAGAAATTAATTACTCTTTCAACCATTTTTTTCTTCAACATTTTCTTTGAAACAAGAAAGAATGAATAATTATTATTACAGCATGATCGAATGACTTTTTTGGTTCACCACCAAGACTCTATTATCTTTTCATTCATGCTTATAAACCTATCTAGCACACACTCTTCGCATTGTATTATGTTGGTCTGTATGTGCCCAATTGCTTGTCTTGCCGAAATCGATATGACATGATAAATGATCCTACTGCAATAAAACATTTTTGTAATATAGCCGCTTTTATTGCTTATTGATTGTTGTCCGTTAAAATATATCGTGAGCCTCTCCTCTCATTTAAACTCTTCAAGCAAAAACAAGTCAGTTCATAATCATAAAAGAACAAGAAGCCACCATAAGTTTTTGACTTTGTGTTTAAGGCAATATCAATTACCTGAAAAGTAATAAATTAGTTTGGCCATTATATTTTTAAAAAGTAGTTGACTAGCTACTTATACCCACCACGCACACACCACACCTGAATGAAAACGGTGGAGATAGGCACCGTGTAAAAGTGTAAGTGTAGTAATAACACTGAAAAATTTATGTTGTTATTAATCTGTGTAATGTGTGGGTACACGCAATTTTCCCGCTGATGTTATTGGTTTTTAACTGATAAGCAAAAATGGAAGGTAAACGCAAATCACTCTCAAAGCTATATTTTTCATTTTCCCATTCTTTCATTTTCTGATTTCGTGGTGAGATATTTTCTGTCTGTATAAAATTGAATGATTCAGAAGGACAAAATCAGTTAAGATATTTTTTTCAAAAATAAAAAAAATCACTGGGCGACTGATTGACACTCAATATTACTAACCTACGTAGTAAGTGAATAAGTGACTTATTAAAAGTCAACTTGATCCTTGACGGAGGGAGTGAAATGAGTGAAGGCATGGCATGAATGAATGAATGACACAAGCAGTAGTGAAACACACGTTGCAATTTAAACTTTGAACAATGATGTATAGTCTGTCTAATTTGCTCCCTTAAAGGCTTCCGTTATCTCGATGCCAATCTGACGAGGTGGGATTGACAAAGTCGATAATTAAAAGACACGTAGTGTTGAATGAACTCTAGGTAGTCAACTTTTATAATGATCAACAAGAAGCGACAATCATGGTAGTCATCATGAGTGTTATGTGGGCTGCATATGTCTTCAAAGAGGGAAATGATGTATAATTTTTGAGTTGACGGTCGTAAAATCACAGCACTATAAATTCCCCAACGCATTAACAAGTTATCAAAACGCTTTTTACCTATATTCTTGGCTAACCCATTTTCATGTTAGGTAAGGTATATCAACGAAATAAGACAGCAATATCCAAGTTAATATTGATGACAGTAGCCCCGGTTCACCCTAATTCTTTTGAATAATCGCCGGCACAATTACTTTTCTCACTTGTGAACACCCCAAAAATATTCTTTTTGGCATCGGAAATGTTGATTTGATATGAGATGGAGATGGAAAGGACAGGTTTGATTAGCCAATAGCAGCGAGTAAGAAGTACCACATTTAATTGAGCGGCATGTAATTAAATGTTCAGCTTTTCGTCTTAAAGTTGCAATGCGGGTTTCTCCATTCAATAAAAATGGTACTTTTGCTAAAATCAAACACTAGTTTCGGTACAGAAGTAAGGAAGCAGTCATTCGAGTGATGACATGGAGTGAAGAGTGGTGTCTGTTTGTGAATGTAACGGAGACTGCAGTTCACGCAGACATTTAGATAGGGATCGGTATGCGAGTTTTGATGTCGATTCGATGTGTTACAGACGAACATCCCATTATGTTTTTGAAACGATTGCTAATGGATTGGAATGAAATTGTTTTTAATCCCTTGAAGGTCTTTTCCTTTTGTTTTATTTCCTATTAACAATGCCAAAGTAAACTAGGTAAGGTTTACGGGCATTTACACTTATCGATTAGTACAATAAAATAAAATGTACGTGAAAAGAAGAGAGAGATCAGAAGAGCAAACATGATTTTCATTACATAAAATGTGAAATGGGTGCTGTCATCAAAACAAGACAGTTCGGAATACGCCGCATTTTAACCGTTTGAACTTCTAAATGAGCTTGCACAACAAGTTTGAATCTCGGTTCTGTTAACTCAGACTTGTACTCTAGGCGGAGAAAATGAGTGCATTTAAAGCAGGGTCTGTCATTCTCATGTGAACGAATTAATCAATGAAAAGAAATGACGAAGCTCATCATAGATGCGATTGAAGTTTTTAATTACACAAAGCGGATCAAAGAGAATGTTTCGTCTGCTTTGTCCAATAAAACATATAAAATTAGAAATGGGCAATTTGTTAGTATAGCATTTATTATTTTAAATTAGAGATGTCAAAACCAAACTGTGTAATGCAAAAGGGCTTATCTTGCATGTTGTTTTTGATGCCTTTGAGAATGCAGTAAACTAATTAATCAATTCCCTTGCTCCTACATTAGTATCTACAATAGAGCGTGCCAATTGCCACTGTAGCATTTAAAACTTTTTATGTGCTAGTTTATTCGCAACACTTCATGGTTTTACGTGATGCATATTTTCCTTGTCCCTAGTCTGACCTCTATGGCAAAAACTGAATGAATCTCCGATTCTCCCCCTTCAATGCATAAAACTGCTAGCAGCAATCAATCGGTAAAGAGACTGTGCAAAAAACTGGATTTGGACGCAGACTCTACCGCCTTCTGAAGAACAATGGAGGGGAAAATAACTAAAGAATTAAATAGTAACTATTCAATAAGATTTATGCATTCGCGGAGTAATGTCATTATTATAACAATCGCCGTAACACATTTACGGAGTTTACTATTCACAACAATAATCCCTAAGAAAAAAGTTGAAATATAAAAAATGCCGTAGTGTTTGAATACGATACGCACGATAATAATTACGTGTATCGCTGTACACAATGTTTCGTTTATTTATATGGTGGCTTTTTAGTTGAATTTAACTCAATGAAATAAGAATGCAAAGACTGACACAATTACAGTTATATAAACAAGACCAACTTCTCATTACTAACAATGAATCACGCTACGATCCCGCTTTTCTGTTTCTCAGCTATACACTCGTCCACATTTATTTAATATTTGAAATTAAATTTTTATCAATGCAGAATATATTTTTGTCCGAGCGTGGTGGATTTGGAGTCTACACAATCGGAATACGGCAAAGGAATTGAAGACACCTGGGAAAAACATTTCAAATTAAATGGAAAGACCTAACCATTTCTTCGTCTGTTCTGTTCTCATGCACTGCATCCTTTCTTACTGTAAGAGTAAGACTTCGTGTTCATATCTTATTTTGCAAGAAGACTTCATTATCATTATTCTCATGCAAAAAGAAATTATCCTCGTAATTGCTGTGCGATTTTTGATTTTCGCAATTTGCATTCACTCTGCACAACGATTTTATGAAACATCGTCTGGGGTGAGATGAATGAATTCTTTGATGCTTTCGTGGGCTTTCTTTTGTTAACAGGAAGAATGCTGAAAATGCTCCGATATAAAATTGCCACTTACTGTGTAGAGGTGAATTAACTACGCCATCCTAGTTCGTGTAATTTTCTAGATTTGTTTTGCATTTTAATAAGCATATTATCAACAAAAGCGTTGTCGTGCTTTTTCATAAATACCTATTTTTAATTAAGAAAATCATGCACTCCATGACTCCCACTACACTTTCATTTTCCACATGTACTTCATTCCAGCGCAGTCCACATTGCTGACATGTGGTTTTGATTAGTATTGTGGAAAATGTGCAAAAGTAATCAATGAAAATGTTGATTTCAACCTCTTTCATACTGTTCTTTTCATTCTGTGTCAAGAAGAGGCACACATTTTGGTTGAGGCATTAAGCAAAAGCACTTGGTGGAGTCTCCTGTCTTTTGTCCTGCTATGGCACATCCAAACAAAATGAAAGGAGATGTCGCCATCGTCTAATTATTCCTTGTGACTCGTAGAGATATAAAAATACGCAATAAAATGGATGGAACGAAACGAATAATGAAAATGAAACGTTCCGACAAGGGAGCTTAACAAAGGACAAGTTACATATTAAACACCTGCTGACCGGTAGTAGTTACATGAGTAGGATGGCGGAAAGTGGAAGACGGCAAGATGTGAGTAGTGATAAATAATTGCATATGTAATCTAGCGTTTTACTTGCACAAATTATATTTGCTTCTGACTTTTTCATTTTTTGTAGGGACGCACAGTTCTCCAGTAGTACCATCATAAAAAAGTTTGGTACAAACAAGACTAAGACATTACTTCTGTCAATGAGATTTTTTGTTGTTTTGTTGTTATATGTGACCTACTAGCAAAACGCTACAAAAATGATAAAAGTAGATACTTTATTATTTTCTTATGGTAAACTGCGCAATGTACAATATTCACAAGTTAAACATGAAGAAAAGTTTTTCTTTTTCTTGTACCATTTCCTGTTTCTGTTGCCCTCTTTTCCATTCTAGTTGGAGAAGATGAGAAGAAATGAAACAAGCAATTGCAAAGTTTGTTGCTTCGTTGGTTTTTTTATTCACAAAGTGGAAAGAAAGAAACAAGTAAAGAAAGTAGACCAGCCCTTTCGAATCGATGGATGGAAGTTACCACTCCAAAGGCATCGCTACCAGTTTTCAGAGAAAAAAGATAGTAACTTTGCCTGAAGGCCACCACCATAATCATCGTCTGTGTGATCATCATGATCACCAGCAGCAATAGTCAAGTCAACCAAGTGGAAATTTGTTCCACAGCAGTGTACTATAGGACAACGCTCTTTCTTCGAATGGTACGTTAGCAGGCACATAAAGGAACGAACGACAAGGAAGCCCAAAAACCATAAAATTGATAAACAGCCTGTTGAGAATTATAAGGGCTAACCAGCACAATAAAAACAAGAAACAAACTAACAGGGGTAACGGCTGGTTGCATGCTTTCCCCAATGCCTTCTCCTCGTTTTCATTTTCATCTCTGGAACAATAATGGAGCAGCGATGGCAAGTGAAAACCAAGCCTAAAAATTTAAGTGCTCCACCAAAAGTAGGAAAACTGTGTTATGTGTACCTATGTATTTAACCTCCTCAAGCGTAGTACTTGTCGAATGCCATTTTTTACTGCTGCCGCCATTTCTCCATTGCTTCATTGTATAACTGTGAGCCAGCGTCGACGACCTGGCTTGTCATCACATCTAGATAGTAAACACTGTGTGGCGACCAAACCACCAGCCAACCAACGTGTTCCACCGCAACAACCTTAAACCACTTATCAAGTTCAAAAACTCGGAGTTTGTGAATATAATGTGATATGACTCTAAGCTAATTTTCTGCGTCAACATTGGGCTTAGGAAGAGGAAAAAAGTTAGTCAAAAAGTTTCATTTTTTCTTCGTAATAGAGGAAAGTTGTAACGGGATGTTCTCCAAAAGGAGGTATTTCAGTATTGGAAACGATTTAATTAAATTCATTTTGGCGTCATATCGTGAGTGTAATCTCAATACGATTTAAAAGTGGAAGCTTTGGTAGATAAAAGGAAAAAGAAGAAAGTACCTAACTGAACTCAATTTCATGGCAAACACGGAAATCAAACTAAGCACAAGTAAGGCGTCAAAGAAAAAGGTATCCTTTATTTCTAATCGGGGGACTTGGGCTCTTTTTTTTCCGGTCATCTCGCTGCTGAATAGTCTTCGAATTCGTATTAGTTTACTGAGTCGTATATCTCCTTCAAACAAACAGCAAATGAATGAGATTCTTTCTCCATTTCTTTCACAATATTTTCTCCTTTCTTGGTCAAGGAAAGATAAGAGAACCTGTGAGACACACAAAGGAGGGACACCAACTCGATTCACAGACTACACAGCTAATTTACAGGAAGGAAAAGAAGTCCATCAACCAACTTTTACTTTAGTTAGTTAGCTCAAAGGAAGAAAGAACAGATTTATCTAACAAACTATTTTTCTTCAATCATTCTCTCTCTCTATCCAGATATTCCGTTCAAAGCGAGTAAATAGGAAAGTGTACGTCGTAGGCATACCAAAGTAAGCTTCTATTACTGCGCAAGAGTTGTTTCCTAATTTTCTCTTTTAACCAACTATTTGCTTGTTATGTTTGGGCCTGAGCATATCTGCCAAGAAAAGAGGGAAAGTAGTGCGGTAGTATCAGCCAGGAGTAATAATAATATAGGTAATGACACTTCTTACTCTCGAGGCTCTCTACCACTCCCGATGCCGTTCCCATTGCCATCATCATCGTTGCATTGCAAAGACAAACGAGTGAGACAAATTAGATAAAGTCATTCTTCTCTCATACACATTCTCAGTTCCCGGTCACACAACACAAAAGTGAAGTAAAGATGTTGTTGTTACATGGGTTATTCCTAAAAGAAGAGTGAGAGAAAAGTTTTTCTTGAAAAATTGCATTTGTCAAATAGAAATGAGATTGAGTTCAACTTTTTCCTTCTTACTTCCTTCCTATCTTTTTCCCTCCCTCCAACAATAACAAAATACCTTTTACACTTATATTTACAGATAACTGTATATCACTCCTGTGTACTTTTTATTATTCTTTATTTTTTCGTCTTCATGTTCAACAAGATGTTGAAGTTAGACAGGTTCTTCGCGTTTAGTTAGGAGCAGAAAAGCACACATGCCACTGCTCTCGTTCGTTCGTTGAAGCGAGCTGTTATTTAAAGAGAACACAAGGCAAGTGACAGGAAGAAAAAAGTGTCTCATGAACTATCTTCCTCTTCTACTTCAACAAAAATACCTATAAGACTAAAGATATGTAATTCGCTTTTGTCACTTCTGTCTATATCCACCACCAAAGAAACCAATGGCAAAGTTAAGGGCATGTATATATTCTCTGCTGGGAGATGTACGCGAGGTATGTAGATTAACACTTTCCTTCATCTTGTCCACTTTTACACACATTTTATATATTTCTGCCATTCTACTTACACTTAGATGGTGCCAGTTGGATTGAGTGAGCGAGCGGTAAAAAAGAGAAACAGAAAAAAGAACTTTCTCTTCGTCTTCTTTTCCATGTTCTTCGTTCTCATCTTCCTTTTTGTGTGTGACTGAGTGAACACGCAAGGTCCGGAATGCTCAATGTTGTATTTTTTACTTCTTCGCACTAGTCGGAACAAGAGCACATATAAAGAAAAAGCTTTTCACTTTGTCTCCTCTTCGTCTCGTCTTTCCCTTTAAAAGTCTCTTCAACATTGTCGCCACTTCCTCGTATGATCCAATCCACGCGCTAATCCATCCATCTACTTTATATACAATTTTCACTCTTTTTTCAGATATCTTCAAGTACAATCTCTTGTAGCTTTTTTTACTTCGTCACTAAAATGTGACTACTTTTTTGTTGGATTTCCTTCTGTGCTAACAAAGACCAACAAGGCTAACATGTAATGATAATAAAAAAGAAGAAAAGAGAAAGCTTGCTTATTTGCTTGCCTCACTTGGCTCTTCTCTGTGCGCTGCTACGGATTTTCAGACACGTTCTGCTGCACCAACACTACCACTTCAAAAATGTACCATGGACTATCTGATAAACTTTTAATAATACTTCTCAGGCACTCATACACTTATGTACATTATGTTAGCTCAGAGAAACTATTGAGGGTGAGAATTGTTTGAATTGAGTTTAACGGAGAATTTCGTGAGTATATTGAGGAAATAAAGGACCTACAACTCATACGTACAAAGAGGCAACTTTAACCGCTACCAATAGCACGATTACGAATGGTTCATTTTATTCGATCGAAAGATATGGTATAAAAAGTAAAGATTTTTGACGTTGGCGAAACTACTATCTCACAAATCAGCAAAATGCAGTTTAGTGAAAGGAAAAAGGACGAAGTGAAAAATTACTTCCTTTCAAAGTGAAATAACAGGAGGCTGCTACACGGTACTTTCTTCGTCTCTGGAGATTCCTACCTATCTCTCGTCGCTTACTCTCCCTGGTAAAAATAATAATAATTCCGAACAGAAAAAAATCAAACATAATCAAGAAAGTGAAAGGAAAGAAAAGAAAACTTGATGTGTTTGCTCATTCAAGTTTTTCGTGAAAAATTGATGCAAATTGACACACCAACACTATTCGACACACTGGAACAAACTGACTTTTCAAGAAATAAAAGAAAGGCAAATAGAAAACGAAGATTGTAAATTTAGCCCGTTACTTCGCTTCTACCTGGCTGTGTCTGGAAAGGATATTGCTTGATGTGTGTTTGTTAAGAATACGTATATAATTTCAACGCTCTTGGGGGATCAAGCTCAAATGTTGACACAAGAAACGAGTTGAAGAAAAAAAGTTTGAGTTTTTTTTTCTTCACAAAAAATAAACTGTGAGCCAGAAGCAACATCACTTACATGCGCTGAAAGTGGCGAGTTGTGCGAAGATCATGGTGCATATGATAAGACGAACCATTCATTTAATAGCAGACCTATACACTCATCATATAGACTTTGGTTTAATAAGATAGGTAGAGCCAAACGCTTCATTCACGCCATTTTCCCGATTATCTGGACAAATTCACGTAATTCTTCCCTGGAAAGATGGGAAATGAAACTGAAGCCCAGGAAAGAGCAGGCCATTTTCTCTTGTATTTGTATAGTGAACAAGTCAAAGAAAGATTGGATCCGATTGAATCAACTCAAATCGTCAACTTGTCGCTGTCGTCATTGATGCGGTTGTTCCACACTGGCAAATTATGACGGCAATAAGTGCTTCGGTTTCAGCCATTTCAAATCTTCCAGTGATGGACTTATTTTTTACTTCTAGAACTTTTCAGACTGACGACAAGGACGAGAGCCCAAATGCACGCTCTTTCTGATATCCCCTATTTCTAAAATTAATCGAGGATATGTATTAGATAGAAAAAATGTTGTTCGTCTTGCACCCACATTTTTTTCTTCGAACTTCTCAAGTAAGTGTGATGAGGACAGAAGTTCATCACTGAAAAAGAATCCTTCCTTTTTGGTTCCGCACTACTCATCACAAGACAAAAAGGAAAAGTTTTTTGTACCTTGCTCACATCCACGTTCCCTCTCACTCACTTTTAATTCATTAGAGTGGAAAGGCTATTCTTGCCACGTAGCCAGCTTCTTCCCTGGAAGCCAATTCTGAAAGACAGGAAAAAAGAGATGTGAGAAGTGTACTTAGACCTTCAGTTAGGCTCTCGATCCCAAAATCAAAGAACTATTCGTTCGTTGGTTCCTCCTGCACACTTGTGCAAGAAGTAAAATAAGTGAATCTTCATCACTTTCGTTTCTCCTTTCTCTTTACAGTTTTGTAAAAAACGCAGATGGGGAGTTTTATTGTGTGTACTTTTCCGATGCCTTCAAATCTTTTCCCTGCTTGCGTAGGTACATTTTGAAATCTTTTTCCTTTCATTTTTTCTATCCAGGGCTCGTGCACCAAAAACTTCAATCCAGCAATCAATTCTAACTGTCAAGTCAAAAGTTCTTCTTTCATGCTTTTTCTTGAATACTATGTAGGAACTTAGACCTAGCCACCAGGAAAGTGAAAGAAGGAGACTCGTAATCAGTAGTAGTCCCATTAAATAAATCTTAATTACTCGCACAGTTTGAATCTCTGAAAGAAATCATTGTGCACGCTTCATACAGGGGCAGTTTCCTACATTTTATCTGATCTATATAAACGCACCTTCCTGAAAAGGAACTTGCTTTTTATATACCATTAGGTAGCTGAAGTTACGACTCTCTTCCGAGACTAGGCAGATGATAAATCTTTTTTCTTGTGAACGTAGGAAAGTAAAAAGAATGGTAATAATAAAAAGAAAGTGAAATGGATCATGATTTTTTCTCTCCATTTTATTCACCTTGTTTGCTACAATTAGTATAATAAAGCGGATGATGCTGTCGAGAAAGATTACTCACTGACTCTCCTTGACGCATATCAAACATGATGATCATTTTGATAGTTTACTTCTATTAAAGATGGTAGTGCACTTTTCGTTTTGATCGGTTCTTTCATTTCACTGCAACGTAACATCAACTTGCGTTTCTAAACTAGAAAACAGAAACTCTCGTTGATTGTTGTATAAAATGAAGGCAATTGACTCTGTCACACTGGGCTGCCAGAATCACGATTGGCAATGAATAATGCAAAATTTCGTGACCAAACATGATAATTCTCTTCACTTTTTTCTTCTTTCCGTTAGTACGAGAACTGAGAACAATGCGCAATAATACTACATGGTCGGGAAGGTAATCTATTGGGTGTTGCCTATTATTCTGTATGAATTATACATGTTTCAGGTAGGTCGAAAATAAAAGCCTGACTGTTTACTCGTCGATTCAAAATTCAACCCTTTTTATCGATACTATTATCACTTCAGCCCTTTC
>VYYJ01004301.1:0-13755 GCA_021029165.1 Cyphoderus albinus
GTATTTGGATCGTCAACGATTATGTGGCCAAAGTCGTCTTTCTGCAGTTTACGATGTGTAGTTTAAAAATCGCTTGCTTCTAGTGTACGATTTGTTTATTGGGGACTTCCATTAGTTTCAATGTTTGGAGAACTTTCAAGTAAGTGAGTTAAGTAGAAGAATTTAAGTTTAACTAAGTAATTAATTTTAATAATATAAATCATGGTAATTTTTGGTCAAATAGGAAAATGGACAACTCGTCGAGAATTGGAAGAGGACGACGAACTTTTTTGACTCTTTTTTTATTCTCCTTCGGCTACCCAACCGTTCAAGTAGCCGCTTGTGCCATTTTGGATATTTTGTATCAGTAAGCCATTTAACAACGAAATGTTTAAACTTATCCTAATGTAATAATATTTAACTTTTCATTCATTAAATTATGAATTTGTGTTTCATAAAAAAATTAGTGATTTAAGCAAGGAGGCAAAACAGGATCTCAGCGTTGCTTTACCGGAGTACGGTCGAGGATTTATTTGTAGCATGTCGAATGACGGAATGACCTTTTACCTCTATATTCCAATAAGCATTTTACTTGGTTGCAACACTGCCTTTTTCATTGCAACGATTAGTTCCATGATCCGGTACAAAAAGAGCATCCGAGACGCTTTTGCAAATGTATCAAACCAAGCCAGTACCAGCTCCACCAAAGATAGCCAATCGTAAGAAAATTACTCAATTTATCAGTAAACTTTGATTATCTGTTGAAGTTAATTATTTTTAACTGAAATTGTAGATGCTTTTTCCGAAACACTTTTAGATTTGGAATCTACGCCAGATTGTTCATAATCATGGGAATTTTCTGGACCACCCAGATCATCAGTTGGTTCACCCTGAAATATTTAAAGAATGGAAGCGACGAGGAAGAAAAACTAAGATTAATTTTCAGCATTACTGACGCTCTAACGGTGCTTCAGGCGGTCGTTATTTTTTACATTTTTGTTTGCAAAAAGTCCGTGTTTGGAAATCTGTGGAATTTGCATCCCTGCCTTAGACGTAAACTTGGATCTAACGTACTATTATGAGTAGGAGTATTTAAATGCGAATTAAGAATTCATTTGTTATATTGTTCCATGATAGCGTTTTTGCAATTATGGATATCCGGTGGATGCTGCTCGGTTCCTTTGGTGGACCCAAAATTCCGAAAATTTTCCGCTACACAATCAACGAGTGCAAAGAGTACCTTAATCCGCCCAAGAAAAGAGTCATCAGAAGAAGCGAGACTCTCAAGAGATTCGAATTCTTCGATTTTGGCGATTTTAGCAAACAATTCATTAGTGGAGGCAGACATTTCCAGAAAAGAATCGGTTGAATCAACAGTTACGAATTTGACACAAACTGAGGGAAAAAGTCGCATTGACATATCTGGCGGAACGAAAAAAGTGAGTTTTGAGGAAACGACAGAAACGACGATGTGACCAACCAAGCAAAATAAATTAATTGTTTAATTTAAAAAAATAAAAGTGGTCTCATTTATAAATTTTGTCTTTATTCGCTTTGAATTCATCGACCCTTGCCCCTTATGAGCATTGCCTGGGCATACAACTTTTCACTCTTCGCCTTGAGTTCTTTCCTGGTCGGAATTTTCGCCTCTGAATATTCGTCGCCATCATCCGAGCCCGAGTCATCGTCTTGTTCCGGATCCTCCAGTGAACTGACCCTTACAAATCGGGCAGGCATTGGGAGCGGCACGAAAGCCGCATAATTTCTCTTCGGCTTAGAGTCCGGTTTGAAGGCACTGTTCAGCTTGTCAACACTTTCCTTGAGAGACTTGACTTTCTCCAGAATTCGTTTCATGATATCTTGCAGCTTCTCTTTCTTCATCACCGCGGATGACTTTGTCCTTTTGCCTTCACTCAGCATGTCATTAATACCTAAAGCGGAATAGTGGAGTTCCACCGAAGTTTTTCCAATCTCATTGATCAAACGGTACTTTTCGTCAATTTCTAGCTGGGCCATAGCTAAATGCTCATCGGAGTCTTTGATACGATCCTCAAATCTATTAGAATTATTAGAGAAATACTTTTAGTTGACTTTAAACTATATAATTAATTTTAATTGTTGGAGAGAAACTTACTGTTCTTTGCGGAGACAGCCAGTGTACTTCAAATACTGACGAATAAGTTCCAGGCGGTATTTGTGCTTCCGGTACAACTCTGTCAGTCTCACCTTTAACTCCAGCTCATTAGACAAAACTTCGCCTACTCTCGTTACAGTTAGTAGCCTACATACAAACGACACAAGGATTAAATTATAAATGATCTACATAGTTTACAAAGTGGCTTTAATTAAACTTAATTACCGTCTGGGACACTTATTCAGATCGGAAACCCGCATGGTGTCCACAATTATATTGGAATTATTCTCATACTCTTGAACCTGAGCCTGCTTAATTTTAACTTCGTCAACAGTAGTCAATCTTTTGGAACTCTGTGCCGCAGACGGATTCATGACGGATGCGAATTCTTTACGAAGTTTTTTGGTTGTGATTGATTCTCTTAATGAAGTCGTTCCATGGTACTTTTTCAGGTTATTCTCGAGCGCTTTCTGGACAGATTTTTTCATTCTGTTCATTTGTTGGCGGCGCTGCTTCCGGTTCCGGTGGGCTTCCTCCTCCGTCTCCCTAAACGTTTGACTGGCCTCGTCACGAAACTTTTAAAGAAAAATAAAATCTTCAATTTTTCACTTTTCAAAAAGCAAAATTAAAAGAACTGGCCAAAATTGAAATAGATTATTAATATAAATACTATACTCGAATGGCATCTCCCAACATCATTTCCAGATTGTCCTGTTCCTTCTTCAATGACGTAAAATCATTTTCCATCGCTTCCAAGATATGGGGCCATTTGCCACTTTCTCCTTTTAGAATGTCGAGAATCTCTCGATACTTCATTTTCAGAACAAAACAGGCGGATTTGTTAGCTATGGATCAATTTCAAATTGAATTAGGTTTAGGTCAAAGGTCATAGGAAGGAAATAAAGCATTGGCTTAGCTAAAGTGAAAACCTTTCATATTTTCAATGGCACTTTCCAACTTCTCCCGATCCTCCTCTGCCTGAATTTCCCAGGGCTCACTGCCCGGAACCGGGCAGGACTCGAGCAACTGGACCTGGCGTTCAGCTTCATGGATTTTGTTTTGCATTTTGCCCAGCACATAAATCCCTTCGTTAAGAATTTTCGAGACGTCGAAAATTTTATCGTCTAACCATAAAATAACGGTCTCTGCATCTTTACCAGTCATTGCGAGTTGGATCAAGCGATGACTCCGAAGTGCCTTTTTCACCGCATACTGCTCAGCGTTCTTTTCATGGTCCAGGTCCTCTTCAAGCTGCTTGTTTTGCTGGAGCAGTTCCGATATCATGGTCGTAGCCTAAATTTTAAATAGTTCCCAAATTAAAATATTATACTTGTTTTCTCTTCAAACAACTCAAAATCGCCACAATTCCTTACTCCTTCATTTGTCTCCGACACTTCTTCACGCAAAACTCTATTGTACTTCTCTAATAAAGAAAAGTAAACGCAATTAAAATTAGAGCAATTAGACGGGTCCTGGACTGATACTGATGAGATGCGTCTGACTACTACCTTTGAGATAAATCTTTGCTCGAAGGTTATCAATCTTGTCTGCATCCGACATATTGTTATCTTCGTAGTTTGGAGTGTCATCCGGCTCATTGGGCTTCTTGACGAAGCGTCCGCATTCGTCCTTTTTCTTTCGTAAGTAAGACATTGTTGCAGGTTGCACGAATGGCAATGGGGCAGAGTGAGTTTAATGACGGAATCAATCAGCTATGCAGTTTATGTATGGAGTAAAGATTCAGTTTCACTTTTGCAATTTTTGTTGAAAGATGGTCATGTATTTTGGCATGGCAAGTGAAAGTTATCAAGTTAAGATGGGTTGAAAGTATATGTGAGTGTGTGCTCGTGGTTTGTTGTAAATTACAATAATACAAAAAAAGATTATGATGGATGGAGAAAAGTTAAACTGTGTTGTGTAAACTTGGGTGAAATCAACTAAATCAAGGTCATAAAGGATACTACAATATCGCTATCCTTTTGTGGAAATTCTATCGGTGATGTACAAATAAAGTTGTTCATTCCTAATATCGTCATGCTGATAATCAACTAAATACATGGACTTGGACTGCTCGAGAGAGAGCCTTCACTCGAGTTGGATTGTGCGAGTTTTCATTTTTAAAGTGGACTTTTCCCGTTGAAGTCACAAGTGTAGCTTTAAAAAACCGAACCTTTTCGCGAAAAGAGTTTGTGAGAGAACTGTCACAGTCACAGTAAAGCTTTTTAGCCAGCGGTGCTGATTTTAATTAGTCTGAGAAACAGAAACAGAATGACAACGATTCGAAAGAAATTAGTAATAGTTGGTGATGGTGCATGCGGTAAGACCTGTCTTCTCATTGTCTTCAGTAAGGACCAGTTCCCTGACCTTTATGTGCCAACTGTCTTTGAAAACTACGTGACTGATATTCAAGTGGATGAAAAACAGGTAAATTAACTGAATGACTCAACTAAATAATATAATGAATGCTTTTCTTGAATGAAATCATTTTGTAATCAAATAATTTCTTGTTGTAGGTAGAGTTGGGCCTATGGGATACTGCTGGACAAGAAGATTACGATCGACTCCGTCCCCTTTCTTATCCGGACACTGATGTGATCCTCGTCTGCTTTTCAATTGACCTTCCGGATTCCTTGGAAAATATTGGAGAAAAGTGGGGACCTGAAGTGAGGCACTTTTGTCCAAACGTGCCAATCATTTTAGTGGGCAATAAGAAGGATCTTCGCAACGATCCTGCAACTATTGAAGAGTTGGCGAAAATGAAGCAAGAGCCTGTGAAGCCTGAACAAGGTCGTGCAATGGCTGAGAAGATCAACGCTTTTGCGTACTTGGAGTGTTCCGCCAAAAACAAGGAAGGCGTTCGGGAAGTCTTTGAAACTGCTACCCGTGCCGCTCTTAAGGTAAATCAATAAATCTTAACCTATTTTTCTACTATGATTAATTAAGCATCTACGGTCTATCTCGTTTAATAATGTTGTTTTTACAGGCCAGGAAAAAGAAAAGGCACAGGAACTGTCTCATTGTTTAAACCGCAAACTTTAAATGTTGTGTGTTACAAATATTAATTTTTTTCCATGATCCATTCCTTAATTGTTATTCATTTAAACTGTGTTTTAATTATGACCATAGATTAAAATTGATTTTAGTGAAGATTGTATATAAAGTAAGTATAGTTTTTTAAATGTCATATTGGAATAAAATCAAATATGATTAAATATAATTTCTCTACATCCATAATCGAATTCGAGGTTGGTTTCACCAATTTTAACATTTCCTTTCACACATCGCCCCAATTATCTGTTATTTTATTTACATTTTCTTTGCGAGAGAAAAAAAAAACGTTTTCTTACGTATCGCACTTTACAAGAGGGGGAGGGGAATTCTTGTAATTTGCAGATATAAATAAACACAGCAATACATTTTTACACTTTACATATTGACACGTGTGGTAAAAACAACAAGAACGCAGGTATTTTGTGGCTTGGAGTCCAAGCCTTGGACAAAACGGTAATGGTAAAAACAAACGCAAAACGTAATAAATTAAACATTACATACGCAAGCTATCTATAACGCTTTTAAATATTCATCCCAAAGTCCCACAGCAGCAAATAGTTAAATGTTGGTTTTTTAAGCTACAAGTTTTAAAAATGAATGCAAAAATATCGTAGGGAAATCTGGGCTGTCCACAGCCTGTGGGTTCATCTAGTCAATGGTCAACATGAAACTAAAACAAGATTTTGGCGGAGTCTGACAACTCGCAAAATTCGAACTCTAAAGCAATAATAACGCTCCGAATTTATTGTTATTTTTGTTTTGTAAATAAAAACGAAATAATACGCGCGTGTCTTAGCAGAACTTTTATTAGATTTTCATATTTTATAGTTTTACTTTGCTGTCTCACTAGGTAGGTATGAATTTTTTAATTTTCAGAGGCGTAGTCCGTGAAAGATTTTATTTACGTTCGACATGGATATGAAAAGGTTGGGACAGATAGATAAATCAAATTATTTCTCAAACCGATTCACGTTTCCTGATAGTCTAAAGCGTAGTTATTCTACTTTTGGAACAATATTGGTAGAGAATTATATGTATATGTAACAGTTAATAGAAGCTAGAAGCTCGTTGGTGAATGCATACTGTAACAAGTTTTGTAGAAATATTTTTTTAAACATCTTTTAAAATGACCACAAAAGCAAATATGAGGGTTTACACTAGCACAGTTTATTGTGCTGAAGTGCTGACGGCTTGCTATAAGCAATTTCGCATCTGCTGCCCAATGATACTTCTGTGGGACCCTGTAACGGAAACATTCTCCGTTTCCAAAAACTGTTCTCTCTGGCTTTTCTCCTCGTTCTTCGTTGTTTTTGCAACTGGGACCACTTCCTGTTCCTTCACACTGACCCACGCGTCCTCCTTCAAACTGACCAGTGTCATGTTTTCAGGTATCCTCTTGCCTGTGACCTTGCTTCTTACCGGCTGCTCTGTAGTCATGTGGAGATACTGCGAGGACATTGCCTTGGCATATGGGGAAATGAGGTCATTACTGGAAACGCAGCATCAAGCCTTGAGGAGGAAATCCAACGCCTCCTCCTGGGGCAGTTTTCTCACGTTAGACAAGAGATGGAGCAGGATTGGAAAGATAATGAAAATGGGCCTGTACCAAGGCCTTGTGCCCATGGCTTGGTGCACCCCGTTAGTCCTCGTGTTTGAAACAATTGACCCACACAGCAACTTCTTGACACATTTCAATCTGGACCCCCATGATAGCAACAACAGGAATATTTTTGTCGCTGTTTTCTGCTGGTATATCCGGTACCCATTGATGGTCCTCTCTTTTATAGAGGGATGTCGAATCTATGGAACATTTATAATTTCATTGTTCCTCTGGCTCGAAATGCAATCCAAGTACCTAAGCAGTCTTAGAGAAATTTCGGTAACTGTGAACAAGAAGGGGAAGAGGAATTTCTACCGGTGGTACAACACGTTCCACGTGACACTAAAAATATGGGAAAGTGCGCTGTCTGAATGGATTTGCGTCCTGATGGGAACAATGTTCATGATAATCGTGGTAGCAAATGTGGTCACAGTGAGGTACTCTGACCAAATACCTCTTTCCATACTTTGGTTCGCCCCAGCTTGTGGTATGATGGATGTAAGCATCATCTACTTCCTGTTTCCCTTCTTGGTTGGCTCTCATCGGGAAACCGAGTCGATGCTCCGCCAAAGAAAAGGGATCATGCTGATTGTCTCCAACAAGAAAGTTGGTTTGTGGGAAAGGGCCATTTTCATGCAAGGGCTGGATGTGAAGATGGAGAAGACAACTCTCCGGAGTATGAGGCCAATCGCAATGAAATGTGGAAACCTTTTCCAATTGAGGTCAGAGTCCAAGAGCGAATTTTATGATGCCATTGTTCAGCGTAGTTTGGATGGGATTTTGATGTGAAAAATAGAGGTCCGTGTGGTACACAAATACAAATATTTACGGAATTAGACTTTAGACTTCAAGTTGTAGATGAAATAAATAAATAATCTGTCATATTTTATAAATTGTAAATAGTTTTCACCATTTCACACTACTCTACTGAATATGAATAAACAGTCGGGTTTTATAATCACGATAAATTGATCGAATTTAAATATTTATTGGAAATGAAACAATTGATAATATTATTATTTTGACAATCTCGTAGAGCAATAATTTCGAATGTGACAAGGTAAAGAAATACACGCGATGCCCAGACGTCTTCACAGTGGTTGTTTAGTAATAGCGTTAACTCGGTCCACCTCCCCGTGTGAGGCAACCACTTCACAGGGACTTCCCTGCTTTGCCTGTTTCCCCACGTAGGAACAAGCATGACAAATGTTGACACAGCAAGCCCCAAAAATCAACCCCAGAGCACAGTTGAGGCAACAGGAAGAGCCTGCGCCTTCCTTAAACCAAACGAAGCCACAGGGGAAGCAGCAGGCCATCATTTTCTCCCAAGAGTCCAAAGTCTCGCGATCAGCAGAGGACACCATTGTAGAATTTTGTTGAGTAGGATTCACCTTGTTCATGTGCTAATTGTGCAAAAAAATGATAATTTAAATTTTTCGACCTAGATGTGTATTTATTTAATTTTTAATTTGATTTACCTTGATTAAAGCAAAAGTGATGATATTTTTAAGCAAGGCTCACAGTCACAGTTAGTCAGATTTTTTATGTAAAAATGCGTATATCTCAATATTTTTTATTGTCAGGACGTCAGGAGCTATATCTTTTCTCCTTGCAGAATAGATCGATTTCAAATTGCTACTGACATGACATGTTATTGGTTCCAGTGTCAAGTTGCAACTTACAACCCACTCATTCGCATTGCGTGTTTTCCAGCTTCCACTTTACTCAGTACTTCGTGTATATCGCCTTTCCTTTTTTCTAAACTCATTCCAACTGCCAACTACTCAGTAAAAGTAATTTACACGAAAGTAGGCGGAATACAAAAAAATGTTTTGCACCTTCTTCGTTGTTTAGTTCTTACATAAATAGTGTAATGTAATACAAACTACCAAAATAAATTACATAGTACTTTATATACATATGTATTTATATTATATTATGAAGGGCAATGGACATTTCCGCTCCGCTTCATTTCAACAACGTTGGTCTGATCGTATTATCTTCTGAGAGAGTGTATCGAGTGTAAAATTTGCGGTTATGGTACGTTCTCCGTTGTATTGTAGTTGTAGTTGTAGTTTATGTTTATTTTTATTTATGATAATGTAAGCCAACCAACCAGTACCCGATTTATGTTTGTTTATTGTTTAGTTCATCTTGCATGCATAAACCAGTGATGATGACGCTGACACCATATTTACAACAACTAATGTCACGTCAGGATAGACGAATTCCATTTGCATTTTACATGGATTTCTAGAGACGAGAAATCGTAATTCGATCTGACAATGAGTTGACGCACATTTCACATCATGCTATCATGCAACGAAGATTTATATTCAGTTCAAGTAATTTATAATTAGCATGACTATAATGGCTTGTTCAATGTAAGGCTAATGCTTTGGAACTGATACTTGATACCAACAAATCCGTTAAAGATTGGAAAATCCCTCAGGCCCTTTCAAAAAAATACCTAGTTACCTCCGTGTCTGGTAATTTTGATAGTGCAAAATTAGAAATATTTGCATGACAAAAAGAAATGATTTCTCAACATCACCTATTAAAACTGCTATTGCTCATTCTTTGATTTACTAAAATATTGTAAAGTATTTGCAGACCCTCATTTTACGGAACCCTGATAGGCACTCTTTTTATGTTGTCTACAAACTGCATATCCTTTAACAACTTTCCAACTTTCTCTCTAACAACGCTTTGAACACTTCCAAGATGATGGAAAGTTCATCGAATGTTCTACCTATTCCAGCTGCCGTTCCCGTTGGAATACCGCCCGGGTTAGAATTTCTTCTTCCGACGAATCGTATTTTAATTAAACAACGAATCGAGTTATTTGAAGTTCTCACTGGAATTGACTCAAACAATCGATACGACATTTTCGACGCTTCGGGACGGAGAATCTACTTCGCTGCAGAAAATTCAACCGCCTGCACTCTATTTTGTCTCGGACAATGTCGACCTTGGAACATAATTCTTTTTGATTTCATGGGACGACCTGTGATGCAAGGAAATCGGTCGAGTTCATGTTGCGGGGAATGTGGAAACTTCATTGAAGTTATGACGCCGTCAGGAGTGCTATTGGGCAGTATTATTCAAAATTGTGAGTGTGTTACAGCAAGTTGGAATGTCGTGGATTTCAAAGGCAACCCAGTTCTGCGCATTGGTTCTCCAGGTTGCACCGTCTGCTGTCCCGAATGTACAACGTGTTGTGAGGCCGAATTCCCTGTGATAACCCTGCAAACTGGACAAGAAGTTGGCAAAATTTCAAAGTATTTCTCAGATATAATCACAGAACTGGTGACGGCCGCAGACACATTCGGAGTTCAGTTTCCCATCGACCTTGACGTGAAAATTAAAGCTGTGTTAATCTACGCTACTTTTATGATTGACTTCATGTACTACGAGAACAAACCTAATGAGTCATAGTAGTAATTATTAAATAAGCTTAAATCTCTGACTTTTGTGCAATTCCTACCTGTGATAAAATGGTTCTTCATTTATAGTAATAAATTTCCATCTTATTCGAATTATTTTTACCTTTTAGTGTAGTGAAAATTCCACTCCGTAGTGGCAAAACTATTGAATAATATATTTAATTTAATCTAAAAAAACTAATGAGAGTGCTTGGCATTTTGATTTTCTTGACCACCATAACCCACAAAAACCGTATTCCCTTATTTCCCATGTAATACATGTTATCATTTGGAAATTGATGTAAAAAAAAAGACTTGTAAAATAGCGGGCGGATGTGGTTTACTCACTCGGTAGTACCGAGTCGGTACATGGTATATTAATAAAATGCACAAAATATAATGGCAATGGTACGTACAGGGCTATACAAAAAAAGGTTCAACTTATAATGGACATTACAAAATGACATTGGAGTTTGTTTGCATCTGTAAATTCTACAAATTATTTAACATGAACATGAAGTAAATCATACATACACGGGCAAAAGATAGCGTGCAAAAAAAGAGATCGCTTTACAAAGTAAAGGATTTGATTTTAGTTAACTGTAGATATGTAGAAATGACTTGCAGTTGGGGTTTTAGTAAAAATCATGTTACTAAATTAAATTGTTTAGCAAAGAGGGGTTTCAAGTATGTACAATCAAGTGAGCGGAGCAAGGTCAGAATGAGAAAGAAACGAAATCTGAGATGTTTCTCAATGCCACTGCTGTAAACAAAAAATATGGTTTAAAAACGCCCTCGAATTTTTCTGAAATAAATATCTAACAAAAATCGAATTTTATGTAATAGAATAGATGATAAGGTCGATACTCCAATTTGCACAACATAAAATTACATGTCAAGAGTTAAACTTTACATAGAGATGTAGTGCAAAAGCTATGAATGAAACTTATGAAACGCTTGAGTCAAGTTGACTGAGTGTTTGTTCCGCTGGAGAAACACGCAATATTCATACAACGTAATATTTTTAGAAAAATAATTTGAATAACTCTTAAGTAAGATATGCTGGACAGCTGGACATCCATATCAGTAATAACCGACATGCGACTAGCAAATTCAAAATAAATTTAAGAATACTATTGCTTTCGGCACGTATTTAACCGACGCTCTATGACCAAAGCTAAAAGGAAATTACTTGTCTAGTAAATTGAAAGACGCCTGACCGATATTGGCTTGTTCTATGTACGGCTAATGCTTTGGAACTGATACCAACAAATCCGATGGGAACATCACTCGGGCTTTTTCAAATTAATAAAAATACCTAGTTACCTCGTCTGTCTGGTAATTTTTTATAGTGCAAGAAATCAATTTAGAAACATTAGCATTTAGCATGTCATGTCAAAGAAACATGAATTCTGAACGTCACCTATTAAAACTGCTATTGCTGATTCTTTGATATTACTAAAATATCGTAAAATATTTGCAAACCCTCATTTTACTGAAAGTTTCAGTCTGAACCCTGATAGGCACTCTTATTTTTACGTTGTCTACAAACTGCATATTCTTTAGAAAACCTACGTTCTCTCTAACAACGCTTCCAAGATGACTGTAGTGGCGGCGGCAGCTGCCGTTCCCGTCGGAATACCGCCCGGGTTAGAATTTCTTCTTCCGACGAATCGTATTTTAATTAAACAACACGTCAATATATCTGAAGTTATGACTGGAATTGCCACAAACAATCTATACGACATTTTGGACGATTCGGGACGGAGAATATATTTAGCCGCAGAAAACTCGGATTGGTGCAGTCTATGTTGTTTTGGAGAGTGCCGATCTTGGAATATAACCCTATATGATTTCAAAGGAAGACCTGTGATACAAGGAAATCGGGATAGTACATGTTGTGGATCATGTGGAAACTATGTTCAAGTTTTGACGGCGTCAGAAGTATCACTGGGCAAAGTTATACAGAATTGTGAGTGTGTTTCAGCAAGTTGGACTGTCATGGATGACATAGACAACCCAATTCTGTCCATTGATGCTCCTGGTTGCAGCGTCTGTTGTCCAAAATCTGCAACGTGTTATGAGGCCGACTTTCCTGTGAGGACCCTTCAAAGTGGGCAAGAAATCGGCGTAATTTCAAAGCGTTTTGGAGATCTAGCCACAGAAGTGTTGACGGCCGCAGACACATTCAAGCTTGAGTTTCCCATCGACCTTGACTCGAAAGTTAAAGCTGTGTTAATCTACGCAACTTTTTTGATTGATTTTATGTACTACGAGACTATACCCGAACGCCGTAGAGAATAAGTATGTAATTAGTTTAAATCTCTGATTTTTGTGCAATTTCTATCAGTGATGTATAAAGTAAAGTCGTTCTTGATATAGAAATTGAATTTCCATCTTACTCGCATTTTTACCTTTTAGTGCAGTGAAAGTTCCACTCCATAGTGGCAAAACTATTGCATACATACATACACATACACAAACGTAATTGAGTCTAAAAATCTAATGAGAGTGTTTGACATTTTGATTTTGTCGACCACCAAACACCCACAAAAACAGTATTCCCTTACCCATGTAATATGTTATCATTTGGAAATTGATGTATGTAAACAGAACTTGCAAAATATCGGATATGTGGTTTACTCACTCGGTAGTCGGTACATGGTATATTGGCATTAATAAAATGTACAAAATATGACAATGGCAATGGTCTAGGGTTACACAAAAAAGGTTCAACTTATAATGGACATTATTACATTGCAATGTAAATAATATCAAAAAATAATATGAAAAGCCACATCCGATCCAACCCGTGGAAAATTATGACTTCAATTCAATCCATGACATTGAAGTTTGTTTGCATCTGTAAATTCTACAAATTACCTAGCATGAACTGAACATGAAAACATGACATGAACCATACGCCATTCACTGGCAAAAGATAGCATGCAAAAATTGCAAAGAAGAAAAATTAAGCGTTTAAGTAAAGCGTTAACTATAAACTAGAGTCAGTAGAGATGACTTGCAGTGGGGTTTTAGTAAAAACCATGTTACTGAATTAAATTGTTTAGCAAAAGGGTTTTCACGTACAATCAAGCTGAGCAAGGTCAGCGTGAGAAAGAAACGAAATCTGAGATGTTTCTCAATGCCACTGCTGTAAACCAAAAATATCGTTTAAAACGCCCAAAAAAAATCTGAAATAAATATTTAACGAAAATCTAATTTTATATAATACATGATAAGGTCGATACTCTGATTTTGCGCAACATAAACAAAATAACAGAATTAAACTTTACATAGAGTAAAAGGTGAGAAATTGTATGGATGGATATGGATAGAATATATAGAGTGCCAATATAAATATGTAGTGGAAAAGCTATGGATGAAACTTATGAAACGCTTGAGTCACGTTGACTGACTGTTTGTTCCGCTGGAGAAACACGCAATATTCATAAAACGTAATATTTTTAACTCCCTTCCCCTATAGTTTTGTTGCAACCTCTCATGCTAAACCCTATAAAAATCCTCTCCTCCTATGCTAAACCCTATAAAAATCGTGTCGTCCC
>VYYJ01004302.1:0-13754 GCA_021029165.1 Cyphoderus albinus
TATCATCACAGCGTCACTGTTGCTTTCTGACTACAATACATAATTATTTTATCATTTTCACGAATCGCCAGCTTGATTTAAATAAATCGAATAAAGTGTCGTATTCAAATAAACATTATGCAGAGAGCCGATGAGGAAAGAGCTGTAATAACATTTAGTATAATTAAGACTTTCCCTTTTGTTTCACTTCACCCCTTGCATTTATTAAGTGACTCGACTCGTTTCATTCTTTAATTTGGCTGTCTTCGTTTTCTCTTCTTTTTTTCTAAGTCATTTCAATTATTTCGTCCTGACTAGGAATCGTTGGTGTCATGATATAATAATAACTTTTTTTTCAGAGAGACCAAAAAATGAATAGCTCAAACTTTTTTTTTGAGTGTGAAGCTTTGAGAGGAAAAGTTATTTTTAGTTATAATGACGTAGGTAAGTGTATTCTTTATTTTATTGTACAACCATCAACGGTTAAAATAATATCATTGTTTAAATGCCTATCATCTACATAAGATGATCAATCCTATGTAAAGTTTGTGACCTCAATGTTTCGCTTAAGTAAATATTCACCTGAAATAAGTACGTATTTGAAATATTTTTATTTATATTTACAAGGTGAAGGAAACAAATCTCTTAATCTATTTACTTTAATTAGCATTTTAATTGAATGTGTATAATGATAATCTAGTCTGAATATTTGGCACTTCTTGAACTGATATTTTGTTTTACAGATAAGGATGGCACCATTGTCAAACAATTAAATTAGAGTCACTCGATTCTCGGGATAATTGGCGTCGGGAATCGTGAAAACTAATTCAGAAAGTAAATCCTAGGCAGAGTAAATTGCAATAAATTAAAAATACCTCATTAACTAAAACATTCATGATAATGATAATGACAAAGATAATATTATTTTGGAAAGTATTCCTTGAATAATTAAAGTTTTATATACATACACAAAAAATCTGACTTGGCCCTATACGTATGTATTTAGGTATTTGAATTGAAATCCGAAGTCTTCCTATTTAGTACCTACAAATTACATTACTTATTTTAATTAAGATGAAATCGCCGACTCGAACGAAGCTTAGGAATAAATATCGTTCTCCTTTCTTCCCTCATTTTAGGTATTTTTTTTTTGGTTTTGTTACAACAAACAGCCTTACAATTTGTACGGTATTCTTCCAAAATATTATCCTTTTAAAAAACGTGTTACATACGCACGTCACGTTATGTAGGATATTTTTTTGTCACCGTTTCTTTGAAAATCTTAATTTTTAATTCAATTTATAAACACGTATGCAAGTACCTAAGATAACATCTACACGTAAGTAAGTTACGTTACATCACTTGGGCTGAATGATGAAGATGGCAAGTTTTCAACAATTTCTTGTTCGTCCCTAATTTAATTTAGTAATTGTGTATGTCGTGTTTTGTTTGTAGTAGTGGTAGGAAAAAAATTATTATCGATTAACCTCAATACGTATGTGTATGCAGAATGTTATATTTATTATTAATTTTCTACCTATGTCCTTTTACCCTAGTTTAGTTGTATGTTTCGTATTTACACAAACAGACAAGTACTTGGCAATATTTAATTTTCCCCTGTGCTCATACCCTATTATTCTCTTAATAAAGTATTTATTAATATTTAGTAAGGCTACGAGGAAGAAAGAGAGAAAGAGACACGATTAAATTGGCTTACAAGTGTCATTGGATCACATTTTCCCGTCCTCCTTCCAGTCCAAACTTTCCTCCGTCGAATTTAAACGTACTTACAGATGAATTGGCAACGAAATTTTAGTCTGGTAGAATGGATCACGATGATGATGATAATGATGCTGATGTGGAAGAAACGGGAAAGTTTTTTCACCGATCTTCACAACTGACAAGAAAATCTTCAATCCCCATCGAATCACCGGAGAAAAAAAATCACAAGGTTCTTTGGTTGTCTGCCCTGCCCTTCCAGCATTTTTTATTTTTGTAACTTGGTTTAGTAAATACACAAAACTCTGTTATTGTATCTGTCCGGGCCTGGTACATAAACCGGTGCACATTAGTCTTCTTGCTTGGTGTATTGTTAAGTGTGTCTTGAAAAAGTACAGTGTCATCATTTTCCACACTTTTTGTTGGTGCGCCACCGGAAGGAAGGAAAAAATAACAATTGAAATGGATACTTTGTCTCGTCCTTTTCCTGCTATTAAGCTACATAGATGAGTTCGTGCTAGTATTGTGTTGTAGACGTTTTTCGTATGTAAAACGAAGAAAACTAAAAGCTAATGACTTTCTCTACTTTTTTGAGGAAAACAGTTTCTTCTCTAAATAACGTAAGATTTCTACATGTTTCATGATGATCATTATCATGGGATGTGTGAAGCTATTTTTGTTTTGCTGGTTGAAGAAAATAGATTCTATTTCTTTCTTTCTTTCGCTTTCCTTTTTCAATGAAAGAAGCCAAATAATTGCAAGTAGCAAATAGGTAGATTGTATTTTTGTAATTGAAGGTATATTTTTGTGTTTGTGTGTGTGCTTCATCCGTGCGTTGCTTTCGACTCTCAGTAGGGTTTGGCAGCGTCTTTGGACTTGGACCTTTTGAGTTGGACTTTGAGTCGTTTCACTCCGACTTGGAAACCATTCATCGCTGAAATGGCCATCTGTGCCGATAGTTGATTGTCAAAAGAAACAAACCCTGGAAAAGGAGAAAAACGAGAAAGGATGAGAAGTGGATTTTCCGTGTACACCTGGTGCTTACGTAATGCGATTCCCAAGAGATGGAAAAACACTCAGCTCAACATCACTACGCTACTACTACTACTGTATAACAAAGTAATCTGATGTAACGTTTGTGAGGAAGGAAAAAGGTAAAAAACTATTTGCTGCAAAAAAGAGAGCATGTGAAAAGAAAACATTTTTATAATACGTAGTCGGATATTCATTGAAATGAACAGTTAATCTGTTCTCCAGCCTCAATGATCACGATCGTTTCACTGGATTACTTCTTTACTACAGCTAAACAAGTTGAAAAAAATAATGGCGGAACTAAATAAGTAGAATGAGAACTTACCGAAACATTTGGAAAGATTGGTTTGCTTGTCAATGAATACTTTGGCGGAGAGAACAGTTCCAAAGGAAATGAACATTTGCGCTAGCTCAGCATCACCACATTCCGGGGGCAGATGATATATGAAAAGATTGCACCCTTCCGGGCCTTCCGCCTGCTAAGAAAAAAAAGCACAAAAAAAAGGTGCCCACAATGAAAACAAGTCCGTTCCAAAGGAGAAGAACATCGAATAAACAAACACGAGCATTTTCGTGGAGAAAGTTTAGGTAAAAATGAATTTCACAAACCTGTTTCGCGTTCACCGCTGCAGATCGGTGAACATGATATGAAGCAAGTCCTGTGGGACAAAATCGAACAAAAAATATAAACAAACACGTTTTTCATTGTGATGGGGTATTTTGAATCAGATGAAATGAAACAAATCAAATAAATATCACACGAACATTGACAAGATTAAAATTCAAAGAAAATCATCAAAACCAACAAAAAAGTATCAAAAAGTACTGTTGAAAAGTAAGCAAAAAATCTTTTCACATTTTTGTTAGCATTTACACAAAAATTACAGCAGATGTATGAGGACTTTGAAAACTGGAAATAAATTCATGGTTATTGTAAATATTAATTACATTTTCTCGTTCCATTTTTGTGCGAATATGTAACGTAACGTAATATACATATGTATATAACTTATTCTGCACGAAACTATAGAAAAAGTCTGTTCAATCAATTTCTACTTTAAATCTGTTTTTGTTAGATTTTTTTCGTGAGCACACCTGACTGAAGTCCATTGCCAGTAAGGTTGGCAACTGAATTTCCTGATCCCACAGAGTTTCCGCTAGCACCTGGACAGATGTGAGGAAGGGCAAGTTTTTCCATAATAAAACATAGTTCAGAGAAATTCAATTCAACCTTTTTTTTTTAAAGAAAAAGTAGTTTTTCCGTTGCATCTGAGAACGTGCTTAGTTAGAAGCCCCAAAAATCCCATTGTGTTAAGTAAAATGCTTTTTTTGCCATTCCATTAAAAAGGTTACTCAACTTGTACGAAACGAACATACGAACGAAATAAAACATGGATCTGCCAATTCTGTAGCGAAAGTCTAACTAACAAGTACATTGTAACGTACGTACGTACTTCAACTTCAAGATCAACTGTGCTAATGGTGTGCACTAATTAAGAGAAAGTTAGAAATGAAGCATTATTTGCTATTTTTCATGAATATCTTACACAATTTCCACCTTTTCACTCACATGACATTGTCTTCTACTAAAGAATAAAGTCAAGTCACTACATCAAAACCAACTTTGTACAAAATGGAAGGGAAAGTGCAACCGTACCGAATGACCTCTTTAAAAGAGTCAAAAACACGGAACTGTACAAAATTTGTCAGTTGGACGCATCAACATATACCAAATAAGTTCAAAACAAAACAAAAAAACTTCCAAAGAATCCATTTTGCACTTGTCTCCTACATATTTACTCTCTACTCGAAAAATTCTCATCTTCACAGTTGACAGAGAAGAAAAAAAAGTCTTCAAACAAACAAACACACAAACAAGGTTAGGTACAAAAAGCTTGAGTTATATAGTATATACAATTGTGTGGTACTAAAATACATTTTTACGAAACTAAAAAAGGCAAAGCAGTTAAATTTCAGTTTTGCACTGAAGTACTTGGAAAGTAGCACACGAGTAAAAGTGTACAAAGGAGTACGTGACGTACCGGTCGGAGAAAGTGAAGAATTCCCTAGAGCGGCCAAAGTCTGAACCGTCAAAGAATGTGGATTCTGAGTGACACCGGAAAGCANTGACAAATGCGCTGAGCCCAAACCAGGTATACCTGTGGCGCTTGTGGACCCTAATCCTCCAATTCCAGTGATGCCCTGCACTCCCAGAGGACTCAGTTGGGAGAAGAAGCCACCCTGTTGAGGTTGCTGCTGTTGTTGCAGCTGATGATGCAATAACTGCGTCCATCCAATTTAAGTCAAATATTAACTTTCCAAATAACAATTATCTAAATAATTTTTAATGCTACAAAAACTTACAGCAGAGTAATACTGTTGTTGCACCGGGCTAATTGCTGAAGTGGACAGCGCCGTAGTCAGCAAGTTGGCTGGATTGGTCACCATTTGACACTGGCGCTTTTGATCCTTGTCACTTTGGAGTGTCAGCGAACTTCACCACAATGGGAGAGGAACACCCCTGTTTTTAAATATTTTCAAATTATTTTCAAATCTATGGCCACTTTTCTCTCTGCACAGGAAACTTAACAGACTCAACTTCAGCAAAAAGTAAAAACCTGATTGAAATTCTCAATCATCATTTATCATCACATCACATCACAACCTTTTCACTGGCATGCAAAAACATTGAACTGGTAAAAAAGCGGTATGCTTTTTCACATTTAACTGTCGTTTCCATTTATTTGTAATTAAATAAGTACAAAGACAATTCACTTTTCACAAGAAATTTTACACAACAGCGAAAAAAACGCTTAAAGCTTCATTTTCAATTTTTCATCAAATTCAATCACCCCCTGTAGCCATTTTCAACATTCTGTATGGTATTTTACAAACACAAACTCACGCCACAATAAAAGGGAGTAAAAAAGGGAAAGTTTCTAAAACAATACTAAAAGTGCAAGTAAAGTATCTCCTTTATCACCCCATTTTCTTCCATGGATAGTATAAAGTCTGTCAACAGTCATCACGTGACGATAATGACAAATGGGCGAAGACAAGGAATGTCAGGATGATAACAACATAGCAAAGATAAGCACGCACAAAATAATCTTGAGCTCGTATAAACATTTAAGATTTTAAGACACACACAAACAAAACGATTTCTTTAAGGAGAGTCAAGGGAAGGGATATTAACATAAAAAGAAATTTTAGTAGACACAAATTGTTTTAGAAACCTACTAAAATCTACGTTGTTGGAACACAGGGTACTTAGAATATTAGTTAAGTACATATTTCGCACTTGAGGACATATCACACAAAACTCAAGGCAAGACTGTCACGGGCTGGAATAATGGAGAAAAGGGGAGGAAGTAAAATGGAGTGACTTGGGAACTGCCTGCTTCACTCACTCCAACCGTTATGTTGTGCACGTCAACAAAAATGAGTCACTCAAAGTGAAAAGGATTTTACTAAAAGGGTTGTATTGTGGCTACATTCTTAATAATATTATTATTATGTGCTAGTCATTTTCGCTTTATCTCTCTGCTTCTTTACAAGGCAAGAGATTTCTCTTTGTAATGTTATGTATCCATGTAGAAAGTCTATTTTTACGCTGCTCTTGCTCTCCTGTGAATTGTTCTTTGGAAAGGAAAGAGCCAGAAGCCATATTAATTCATAAAAAGTGAAGCATGGAGCTTTTCGAGGAGACAAGACAGATTGAGATTGAGCACAAGTGAAGTGAAGGTGTGTCATGTGTTGTGTTCTCTTGTAGTTTGTTCAATTCAGTGCAGCTCTAAGCTGGCTGAGTGTACGTTGATGTCTTGTCAAGTAGTCGTGTGAAGTTGAAGACGGGTTTTACGTAAAACGTTTCGAATGGAAGTGGTATGGTGACACTAGGGACAAGTTTTTTTGTTGGCTTACCTCCATTGTGATTGACTGATGTACAGCTTTAATGGCATTCTGGGCACTTTGTTTCGTGGAAAACGTAACAAATGCACATCCTGCACATAAAAAAGAGTCAAAGACCACACTCAACATTAAAAACATTTAGAAACACGACGAGTAGTCAAAATATAGTCTAAATCGAAAATAAAAATTGAAAAAGGACATGGAAGAAGAGAAACACAGAAATAATAAATAAGAAGAGATAAATATGTATTTAGATTACAACATTTTTGTGTATGCAACATAACATTATCACCATTACCACATTCAATCCACCAACCACCACCACCACTTTTTTTAAAGATAGCGAGGAAATTCTATTTTCACATTCAATGCTACATAATATAATAAATAAAGTAGATAGATATTGCATTGCTCTGCTGCGTAATAATCCGGGCTCACATTTATGTACGAGAAGGGAAAAGTTGTGCATACATTTTTTTACGGCTTTGCTTTTGCTTGCGATATTTTCTCTCAGCAAGGAAAACCACAAACACATTTTATAACAGTGATAACAAAGAAAGAAAACAAATTCCACAGTACATATCTTAATATTATGACATATTTTTTAGTCACTTCCATTTGGCCCAGTTTACTTTCACTCGTTTTGCTTCAAGATTTTCTTACATTAACAGCAGCAGCAGCAGCAGTCAGTGAAAGCAGACACATGTGATCTGAATGCATTATGAAAATGTTCCCTTGCTTTCCATTTTTATTGTTATTGCCTGCCCACTTTTCATAACAAGTCTGAGCCTGGAGTCGACAAAAATTGTTTTAAAAAAGAAAGTAAAAAAAACAACAGAGAAAAAACGGTCAAAAAATTCTTTTCCTCTGAGATAATGATGGAAAAGACACGATTTTCCTCTTTATCAATTTCGCCGCATGTCGATTGGAATGACAGTGATTATTTATTAACTGTCACTCTTAATTCTCGCCTGAAAACAAAGATAACGTTGGATTGATTTTGGCCACAGTCACAAACAATGACAAAAATGCCCTTTTCCTTCGCTATTTTTACTTGTCTCCATTGAATAAAGTAAAAATAGAAAAGAAAAATGATGTTTTAAGAGCTGAAACATTCAAGTCGAAGTGTTTAAATCGTTGTTGACGTTTGCCGTTGGCATGTTTTGAAAAGCATCAACACAGAGGTAATACAAAAACAAAAAATGCCTTTCCAACATAGTACCTTAAGTGGTAATCCTTAAAGGAACAACAAAAATATTTTCTCTCTAGCAGACTCCTATTTTGCGGTAAAAACGCCTTCGGAGATCAACATGCCGAAATAATAAGTATATTAACATTTAGAAAAGTAAAAGCATCCTCCTTATAATAAAAGTTCAAATTGTGTCATGGGAGGTTTTGAAGTAGATGGAGATTGTCTCAGGACGCCCCATACATTTTTTGCTTTGCTTTGGAATATTTTGCAGCTACAATAACACTAGCAAAAAGTATGTATTTTTTTAGCTTGCACTGCACTTTAAATAGGCGACATAAAATATTTAAATCTAATTATAATTGTTGTATAATTAAGATGGGAAAATTTGCTTTGCTGACAGTTTAGAATTACACGCTAAACATGATATTTTTGGTAACTTGCTTTGCAGCTGGCTTATGACATTTATGGCTATGCATGTAGCATACACAAAAACATACATATTTCATGACACTTCTTCTCGGCTGATGTGGCCAAATTCTTTTCTAAAACATAGATCAGATCTACAGCGAATATAATCGTATGCAATTGAATCTTTCCCTTACCTCTGCTTTCCCCATTGGGTAGTCGGAGAACGGTGCAGTCGTCGATTGTGCCGAATCTGGAGAACATGTTTCTCACGTCCGTCTCATTCAACTTTTTGGAAATCATGCCGATAAACAGCTTCCTATCGTATCTATTTTCATTATCCGCTGGCTTCATTTGGACTGTATTATTCATCTGGAAAAAAGAATAAAATGCACATTACTATACAAAGTATTGGCAAAATGAATGACTAGAACTTGACTAGACGAAAGCGACGGGAAGGCGCCAACCAAACCATTTGTTAAAGCCATGCCATTTTTTCTGAGCACAGCACAGCAGAAAATAGCATTTAGCTCAATCAATTTGCCCATATTCTGGACAAGGATACAGGCACAACTTAAAAACATAAAAAAGAGCCGCATCATTAGCATTATATTATCGTTTTGCCTGCGTTCCGTGGTCAGTCCGTCCGACGCACATTTATATCCCACTTGTATATTACTCACCCATAATAAATTATGATTGCACTGAACCTCCATCGTGGTTCACAAGCCCACATTTTTTATGACGAATACCACTTTGCAGAAAACGTTCCAACTCCAGGAGCGATCGCAATGAAATGAATGAATCATAAAAAATAAAGGCAAAACTTCTTGGAACAGAACTCCTCTTGGAAGTTTTTATATCTACCTATTAACATTCCATAATAATAAATAATAAGATTATGTGGTATTTTTTAGAGAAATATACCTAAGCCTTCATAGTACAGTGCCTGGTGCTATCCATTTTGTGCCACATGCCAAATTCAATTTTCATGTAACGTTACGGTCATGGCCTTAATAAACTTTTCTCCAAAAAAAAAACTCTCGCATAACTGCCGAAAACATACATGATATGATTATATCAGTGAAATTGATACCGTAATTAATTAACTTTACAGATTCCTCCTCCACAACACTCCAGTCCACAAGTCCAGTTTCACTCACTGCTAAAACTGCCTTCGGCTTTCACTTACAGTCACACCACTTAAAACATCACAGATGCAGCAGTGGCACTATTCTGTAGCATGGCATGATATTTACTAAATTACCCATGGGGAAACGAACGACACGACGGTCGGCAGGTGAACTCTAATTTTAATATGTATAAACCTTCCCAAAAAAAAGTTATTTCTTTCTACTGCTGTCCCAAATGTGCCTACGACAAAACTTCTAATCTTGCCTGTTTCCCCGCACATTTCTCAGGGCGTTTACAAAAGTACTCCAGATGGCAAAACAAGCCCTTTCCAACATTATTACGAGCTCGTTTTCCCCAGTTAACTCAAGAGCCCGGAAAATAAAATGACGCAGTTTATGAAATGCGAAGGAGGAGAGACAGAACAACAACAACACGTCAGGAAAGATTTCGTCCTCGCTTTTTAAAACTCCATAATCCATCTGAAGCCAACTTCAGTTCACAAAGTGTCCTTCTCGTCCTCAAACCAAGAAAAAGGAAAAAGCCACTTTGTCTTAATAAAATTCATGCATGCCTCCTTCACTTACTGACGGAGACAATCAAGCTGGAGATTTGTAGTAGGATGTTTAGTTAGAATGTTTAGGCAATTTTTCACAAGGAAAGTAAAGTGCCGTCCTTCATAATCTCTTTCTAACTACGATGTCTAATAAAATGATATGATGGGAAGGAAAATGTGGAAAAACAAACAAACCTTTCGTGACGACTCAAAATTAGATGAGAGCTTATCAAGGGAACAAGAGAAAATTCGAAAGACAAAAAATGGAATGACTTTTTCCTTTGAGTGTCTATTATTATTTTAATAAAAATAATACCAACTCTTTCTAAGGTTCGCTCCGCCAAAATTTTGCCGCGTTTTGCGTTTCCGCGTGTCTCATGTCTTGTCAACTGTAATCTTTGTGATCGAATTCAACCTTACATTATACATATGTATATCCAGTTAAACTAGAAGCGTAGATATCCACAGACACAGATACGTATGTACATAATTGAAAAAATGTCTTGTCAACTGTAATTTTTGTGATCGAATTCAACCTTACATTATACATATGTATATCCAGTTAAACTAGAAGCGTAGATATCCACAGACACAGATACGTATGTACATAATTGAAAAACGCCGTTCCAAAATGAATACAAGTAAGTAATGCATAAAATCTTATTGAAATCGTAGTGCCTTCCTAAAGACGCTGCTCTGTGCATTTCATAAGGTAAAGAATGTATGATAATGCAGATTTGAAAGGATAACCCGTTTTTTAAACGGCAGGCATTTTTGTAAATAAATGATGCACATATCCTTTCCATGTCGAATTCTCCAAGAAGAGAAAAGAGGCGCTTGGAAGGTAAATGTTACGAGAACGAGAAGGACATGTATTATGCAAAATACGCGGAGCCAATGCAAATCAGAAGCATGTCTGCCTTCTTCAGCCTTCTTGGGTTGTTTTTCTACGCAAAAATCTAGTTTCTCAGTGCAGAGAGTCATTCAGTGAATTGAGAATTTGGATGGGTGAAGTAGTCAAAGTCAATGGAAATAAGACGAAACCTTCTCATGTCAATATAATAAGGGAGTAGTTTGTTTCCACTTTGCATTATTATGGCAAGTAGTCTTCATTCAAGAGTTGGGATTTTTCTTGCTGTCTGCTGTATAGTAATACATGCATAATAATGACATCACTGCACTGGCTAAAAAGGATAGTTTAGTTTAGTTAGGGTTATTTACAGGAACGAGTCAAGACAAACAATGGGGAATGGTGAGTAGAATGGAATAAAGACATGGAATATTTTATTGCTTATCTCACTTCAAAATCTCATCAGCCGTTACATGTGTTTCGTAAGTTGAATATTTTATTTACCGATTACCCATTCCAAGCTCCACGAGAAAACTCTTTGTTTCTTTCTCTTGCTTTTCCTATATCATTTACAACAAACACGATTCTTTCTGCATGAATGCTTCGATAAAATGAGCAAAGTAAACAAACATTGAGAAATGCTTTTGCTCTGCTCTCCTGCTTTCTTTTCCTATTTATTCCCATTGCTTCCTTTTTAAACGCTTTTGTAGAGAAATGATAAAACCTGAAATAAACGCTACATTTGTATTCGAGCCTTGGAGATTTTCTGCTCGTGTACACTCTTACAATCCAAACGGATAAAACCGTTTACAACAAATCAGGCTAGTTAATGATTTACTTCTCAGAAAATTATGAAGTGGCTCCAATTTATAACAACTCATGCTAAAAGGTAAACGATTACACACAAAAAACGATCTGATGATGATCATACCTAAAGAATGTATTGTATTGTATCGTAATGTATTTGTGTGCAAGCAGCTGTAATCTGAAGCTTTTCATAAATATGCATCGTATTCAGATAAAGCGCAAACGATTAAAGCTGGCTCACTATGACTAGAGTGCCAATTAAGGCAGTGAGTGTGATTTCGAACCAATTTCCTCTCTTAAGTGAAGCAGCTGCTAACAAAGTCTGAACCTCTAAAATCCACGAGACCATCAGCATGTACATTATGCATGAATAATTTTCCCATATTTAGAAAGCTGCAATTAAGATACAGGTAGCAGTGACGTATTTTTTGGTTTGGTTGGCAACTGACCAATTCAAAGAATGAAGCAGATTGAATTGGATCGTTGAATCATGTTGCTTTACATGACTCAATTTATCACGATCACATTTTGTATTTAAAAAAACTGGACTTACCCCGGGAAGCGTTTTAACGTTATGAAGTGCGTTCTGCGCGTCCAATGCGGCTTTCCTCGTAAAAAAGGTCACAAAACAGCAACCTGAAACGAAAAAATACAACAAAATTAAATATTACAATTTATATTACCATTAGCATAAAAACTGTCCTAATTTTATTTAGATATACATAAATATGCAGCCGATTGAATGTCTGCTTGTAAATTGAAACTGAGCTTTGACGAAATACTTTCAATAGTATACAATTGCATGGAATAATGATGACGCGAAAGACCATCCCATAGCGTGTTAAATTCAACACCATGAAATAAGACCGATTGTCATAAAATCACACACGTTCGACAGTGTTCACGACTATAACTCAGTTGAGTTGAAAGTTTCGTGATTTTATTTGCAAATTATTATATTAAGTATCCGGAAGTGAATCATTGTACAAAGTAAAACTCAACAGCGTGCTCAAACTGAAATGCAATGACGAGCTTTTCGAGTATGGCTTTGTTATACATAAGGCGATTAATAAATAAATAAAGTAGAGCAGTTAAGTTTACTCTTTACCACCGAGCATCTTAAAATAGCATCCGTCCTCAGCGCTACTAATGCTGCCATTAACTTGAAACAGTAAAGTGAAGCATCCCGCAGATAATCTATTAGGTAACGTGCGTCCATAATGAAAATCATTTTCCTCTCTAAGTACGATGATGATACTGATTGACAGAGTAATGGGTAATAATGGAAAGTGGTGCATTTGCATGCCATGTGAAGTGAATGTGAAAGAGCCAAACTTGGGTTACCTTACTGTAAGTTGGTTGTGTGCGGTGCACAAAACGTTGGAAAACATGTTTACGATAATATGGTGCCACATCACATACGTATCCACCAAGTCAACAATTTAACTAGAAACTGTGAGGAAAAGTAAGCAGCGTAACAGCAGTTCACCAATATTATATTTGTGTTGTGTCAGCAGCAATAGCAGCAGAAAACCACCAGAAGGCTACACTTTTCCACTCTTTCCTCCTTCCATAATGCAATTTTTGGATTCAGTAATGCTGTCAAAGAGAAACTAAAATGCTGAAGCACACAAAACTAAACACTTCCATTTTCCATCTAGTACCAACCGCTCCAGGAGTACGAGCCGTGGCTGTGGCTGCAAATCTATTTGCATTTACCAGCAGCTTTTTACTTTTTACCTACTTCATTACAATACCGAGTCATCACAACACATCCCATCCCGTCGGAAGAAAATGCTCGCTCATTTCTAGCTCACTTGCTACATAGAGCTATTATAAATATCGATATTATGAAGAGCGACGAGACGGTTGTGTGAGCAAGCATTTTATGTGTGTGTAATAATAAATTAATGAAATACAATTCAAATACAAGAGCTCTGTGCCTGCAACTCCAACTCCACCACTCCACAACCAATTCCTAAATGCACACTCTTCTTCGTTCCATTTTCCTCAGAGTATGTGCAAATAAAATTCTCCCGCAGTAAAGTCAAGTCAAATGCAGAACAAAGCAACAGGATAGAGGTCTTGTGACTCGATACGATAGATATGATGTCGATGACTTGACATGAAAATGGAGGAACTTGTACAAGAATTACACACGTACGTGTCGTTCC
>VYYJ01004303.1:0-13750 GCA_021029165.1 Cyphoderus albinus
ACCGGACGCTGACTACTGATTAGTCGAGGTCCGGTATCCGTGGATAAAAAATGCAAAGAGGGGGGTCTTTGGTATTATCCACGGATACCGGACATCCACCTACAATTTGATATTGTACAAATTCCACGAAATGATGGAATGAAATCGAAATGGAACCTTTTCTTTTCCTTAAATATTTCTACAAAGAAATGCTACATTACAACGAGCATTTAACGAAACGAATTAATCTATAACGAAACTTTTGGTAAAACAGAAGAATCGTCATTAATGACTTGAAAATTGTTTCATTTGATTAACTTCTAGGTTTCAAGAAGAAATTTTAATTTAAAATCCATTAAGTCGACACGTCATAACTTTCACTGGTCATCAATAATTGATTAGTAATTACTGACAGCTGCGCCCGTTGGTTTCTTGCCTTTGTGCAAAAATGCTGCGTTGCGGTCACTGTGAGCTGAATTCTGAAAATTACGAGGAGTGGCTTCGCCATATCGTTTCGAAGCAGCACCAAGCGAATTTTGGTGTGAGTGAGCTGTTCTCGAACCCGGAAGCGGGGCGCGATGACCGAAGTATGATTGTGATTGGAATGAATCCTAGGACAGATCCCTTCGAAGTCGTTTGTCACTTCGCGAAATCCCAGGCACTCGCGTTCGTCAGTGACGCCTTCATCCATATTTTCCCTCATGTCAACGACAAATTCTATTTAATTATTTTTGACCAAAGGTAAGACAATTTTCATCAAAAGTTCGCTCATTTAATAGCCTAGAGTAAATTTTATGTTTCATATTTTACTTTTCTTCCATAGTAAGTTTGTGGAGTCGATGGTAGAATTTGCGGATAATATGGGTCGACAATACAAAGTGATCTCATCGGTGGTCCAATGCAAGAAAAAGACTTCTATGACCTCTGGGGAATGTAAGTTGTGAAATATTTAAAACCATATAGGATCCCAAAATGAAATTAATTACTAATTATAACAATGCACTCCTTTTTCTTGAAGGGACGACTAAAATTAATCCGTCCTTCTTTTACCGACGTCATCAGAGCTTGAGATTAAAGTCGACTGAACTGGATTGGAACGAACAGATCACTTTACTTCTCCAATTGACTACACTAGACGGGATAGGCTACCAGAAACGTGAAAAAGTCATGGAAGAGCTGGAGTCATTGTTCCGAGAGGACGAGTTTCATGATGCTAGAGTACTTCCATTTGGATCATGTACGACATGGCTAGCTGATGTCAATGCCGACTTAGACGTTTTTATGGATGCCGCAGGTAACAAGCAGCAGTTTTATTTATTTCAATTGTGCAATTTTAAAATATTATGTAAAGTAAATAAATAATAAAAGCATATCCATTTTGCGTTCAGGGGATGGAGGAAGAGGTGATCTCAGTTCCGACGACAAGAAGAAAGTAATGAAGAAAGTCAGCAAGATTCTTCGTGACAAGTATGATTGGAATAATGTGTATGCCATCAAAAACACTCGTGTACCCATCATCAAATTGAATCATCCGAGTGGTCTGCAGGTAGATTTGTCCTTTGAGAACTGCTTGTCAGTACAAAATTCGAAGATGATTCGACTGATGACGCAGTTTGATTTTCGTGTCCGACCTCTGCTAATCATTCTTCGCTATTGGGCCCGCTACCATAACTTGATTGGACCACAGGCAGTTAAAAGTTATGCGCTCATCATGATGGCCTTCGTTTACCTTCGAAAGCGAAAAATCCTTCCATCTGTCCACGAGCTTCAAAATGTGGAAGGTTCACATCCCTTCATGGTATGCAGCTGGAACGCCGCGTACTGTGCCAGTCGAGAATTGACGCAGAAGCAATTCCCGTGGCTGCGTTGTGTCCGTGATAGTTCGGTCAGTGAAGCAGTAGGCCATGAAATCATGAAGTTGGCGCACGGTTTCTTCTCAGAGTTTGAGAATGTTGACTTCGAAACTCAGGTCGTTTGTCCTTTAACTGGCGGCTACATCCCTAAAACTGCATTTGACAGTCAGTACGGAGTTGAGTTACCGAAAGAGATGGAGCTGCTTAAAGCCAACCTCGTTACGGGACAATGTTCTATGTTTTCAACTGACAGACCCCTCTGCATCCAGGATCCATTTACTCTGAACATTAATGTGACCTCCAGTTGCAGCAGCCATCAAGTCGTATCTGACTTTCAAGATGCTTGTGCCATGTCAGCTGAAGCGTTGAAACCGTTTATCGCCAATTATAACTCTGGAGGAACAACCAGCATTTTAGACTTGTGTTGTCAACCAGAAATTACAAAGAAGAAAAAGCGTGATACTGTTGTTAAAGTTGAGGTAAAGTCTGAAGTTACAACCACCACAAACGACTGCGAAGCCAGTGACGACGATTGGGATAGATTCAGAAACCAGCTCCCAGTTTCTATTTCCACTTCAGACAAAGGTGAAAGTTTTGACTCCCAATTACCATCCACATCTGCCTCAGTGGTGGTGAAGTCTGAACCAACGAGCACGACGAACTTCGCCGTTGACAGTACCTTAATGGAGATACAGGAATTCTACTCCGAAGCCTTAGGTCATGACGTTACCATTGGCTCAAGCTCAGGTCGAAAGTTAGGAGGAGGACGAGGGCGATGGCGTGACCGCGACGAATCCAGCATAACCGGGAGTAATGGAGACAGAGGATCTGAAGGTCGTGTGATGCGTGTGAGTTTGGGAAATGAAAGTCGCTCCAAAGTCACAAATACCAAAGAGCAAGAGGGCAGCAATAAAGACCTGAAGAATTTTGTGATGAGGGTGAATAACAGTAACAACAATTCCAACTCACCGACACACACAAGTACAAAATCTCCTGCAGAACTGAACGACGGAGGAGAAAATAAAAAGTCTCTTAAAGATATTGTGGTTGTAGTACAAAATACTCGCAAAAAGGATGTAGCCGCTGAACCAGTGGTCACTTTCGTCCAGGCTTCAACAGTACCTACTTTTACCGAATTCGGTACTGCGGGAGAAAATCATGACAAACTGAAAGAGTTCCTCCAAAGTTTGGAAAGTACAACAGGTCAGCAATCAACGCCAGTTGCCAATGAAGGAGGCAAAGAATCCCCACCTCAAGATTCCCCAGATGAAGAGGACGGAGATGAGCCAAATACTGAATGTCTGCCTGATTATGGTTACTTTAAGGGATCCCAGTCTGTTAAAATGCAGCAGTCTGCTGCAAACGTCAGGTACTTGCCAGGAAGTCCATACGTCCCCCCAGCAATGCGAAGCGACTCTCCACAACAATCTCCACAGGACTTTATTCAGAGCACTGGCCCCATTGCTCAGTTGAGAGGAAATTCTTCTTATTCTAGAGCTAACTCACCGAAGCCGAAGTCATCGCCAAAAATTGATTTCCCCGAATTTGCTCTAACGTATGGAGATGAAATCGAACAAACGTTTAAGCAGTACTTTCAACCCATTACGACTCCTTGGAACGAATCCACCATGCAATCGAAAATGAGGATTTTTTGGTGCCAAAGTGCAACCGCCTTTTTTTTAGAGTCCGGTTTCTGGCAGAAGTTGGAATCGAGCGGTGTCGTCGAAGAAGATTCCGTTAATATTGTTAAAATAGAGGATCCGTCAAGAATTCAGGAAATTTTCATGCAGGTTGAGCTTAATAGGAGAACATTCGTCAACAAGTCAAACAGAAAAAGGCCAAATGTGGCACACGCTGAAGCTGCTGACAACACAAATGTGTCCAACGAAGAAAATGTTTTTGGTGGTCAAAAGAAGAGGAAAACTGGACTGATGACGCAACAGAATACGTGGGCCACTGAATCATTCGAGACGGACTACAACTCGAAAAGTGCTCTCGTTACGAAGATTGCGAAAATTCCACCAAATAATCGAAAGAATTTTTCCTGTGCTTACATTTTTACCGTCAACTACATCCTGTTCGAGTGTCTGTTTAAGGAGTCTATGACATTGTTGCAGGCACTCGGAGATGAAGAATTAAAGGTGCATATCCCTCTGGAATTCTTTGGCAGGTTCTCCAGCAAAATTGGTTCCGTCGTAAGTCGAACTAGGATCAAAAGCAATTCCCCCAGAGAATTAATTGAAGTGAAACTTCTCATCGCCTATGACTTGAATGGAATGCCTCCAGGTGTGTACTTCGGATTTCAGAGGAGTCGAACAAGGCCAGATGGAACAACTTGTCCAAAGGAAGATCACCTTTTCCAAATGCTTGGGGAACTATTTAAAGAGATGCTTCCCCGGCATATTATCAGCAAGCTACATAAATATTTCGATACCGCCTAGTTGTTGAGGCTTTATGATTTTGTATTTTACAAAAATAATCAATTAATCTATTTACTTTGCTATTTGCCTTTACAAATATTAGATATGAAATGTCAGTGTACCTACCTACTATATAGAGTTAAAGGTCGATAATTAATTGGATAATGTTAATGTATCAACCCATCTGATTATGTAGGTTAAGGTTATTAATCTGATTAATTAACGGTAGTACTCCTCGAGAGTCGAATTAAATAACAAATAAATATTCGAGGACTAATGCGGGAAACAGTAAACGTAATGTTTGTTTTTATATTATTTAATTTATTATAAATATGAAATCCAGATCAAAAATAAAAACGGTGTTTTTTATATAAATGAAATATAATAGTAAATTATTTTGTTCTTTGTATAAAAAGCTTTTATTGTTAAACATTCTGCTCCAGTTTAACTCTCCATTTCTCCAATTTAATCGCCTGCTCCCGCTGCTGTAATTTATTAATCTGGTTTTGTTTCTGCTCCTCTGTCGACCCCAGGTTTGACCTTTTATGGGGTAGTGCATACTTGAGCCGGTGCCAGAACAATGGGTCATTCCACTTCATGAAAGTGTTCATTTTCATATAAATCTTGAGATCATCGTCTTGAACATCTCCTTGTTTGATGTCCTCTCCCAACAAAATTAAAATCACTCTACTGGACCTTTCCTTTAACGCCTGCTCCAGAAATGTCACAAAAAATCACAATTTATAGCACAGTACTACAAAATATATCACTGATTAGTCAATACAATTAACGTACCTGAGCGTGGGCCGCTTTAAATTCCAGCCGTGACCAGACGCTTTCCAAGAAGTTGTTTGAGAGAATCACAATCGTTCTCCGTGACTTATCCACAGAACGGACAATCTGGTCCGGGATCCAGTCACCGGGTATCCAGTCCCTTTGGTGAAGGCACAGTTTGAACCCTTCATTGTCCTCCAGTCTGTTTACAAGCTCGGTCACAAATTCGTCGTCCTTTCCAAAGAGAAATTATCCATTAGAATTTAACAAATAACAGCTAATAATAACAATGATGATTGAAGATTTTCTCAGATCTAAAAAATACCTTGGAGGAATATGAGACAAAAGCGTCGTACAACTTTTCATTATTTTCTGCATCGTCTGCATCCAAGTCCCTCTCCCAGAAGAGGCACCAATCCCATCCCTTCGAATACAGATAGGCCTTGATGGCCCAGCCGTACCTTATCGTGACAAACAGTCCCAAGCTTAAACAACTTAAGAAAATCACAGCAATCACCAGTGGAAGCACAACCACAACGGAAAGCTTCGGAGCGCAGAAACTCTCAAACTCTTTTGATTTCTGCTGAACAAAGACAAGCTCGAATTTTTTGCCTCCAGTGAGACTAGAATAAGATGAGCTGGCCTCTTTAAGACAGGTCACATTGGCCAGGTCGCTGATCCGATTGGGAAATGCCCTCCAGGGAATCTGGAACCCCACACAATTATCACAGGGGAAAGGATTCTCTGCAATGGCGAATGACGTCGGCTGCGAATCTGAAACATGCTCCAGGAAATAGGTGGAGGTCAACTGGTTTCCACTCAGGTTAATATGTTTTGTCTTGTTCAAGAATTCTAAATTGAAACAAAATTTTGAAAACATTAGACTTTGACATTTTCATTCTATTATAAAAAGAATTTTGCATACTTACTTTTTAAATAATCGGTGTTATTAAAATCAGTAATTCGATTGTCACTCAGATCTAACTCTTTTGCCCATACGGCATAAACTCCCCGAAGACTGTTCGATTTGGGAATATCTTCTGAGGTCAAATTCCTACTGGAGCAGTCAATAATCACCGTTTTGTCCACCGGTCTTTTTCTACAATCGCAGGGCGCAGGGCAGCCGAAAACTGGTTCCAGGTCACAAAGCAACCCTAAATCATCCACGTTAACAAGTTTCTCCCCATTTAGCTCTGGAGGACTGGCGCAAGTGAGATTTTTAATCTGGAGGTGAAATGACTCTGAATTGAAGTTTTTCAGACCGTAAGCGAGGCAATCACAGTGAAGTGGGTTTCCATTCAGGAATACTCTTTCTTCCTTCTCGGGACTTGCATTTGATTCCAAAATGATGGACATTGTCATATCCACCGTAGAAATCTGATTATGCTCCAGATTCAGTGTTAAATTTCCCGAAATGAAATTCAAATCGTCCGCAGTGATTCTTTCGATTTTATTGTAGCTCAGGTCAATCTCATTAATCTGAGTAAAAACCTGTGACCAATCAGAGTAGCCCAAGGTTTCTAATTCATTGTGGCTCAGGTGCAATTTTTTCAGCCTTGTGCAAAACCTTAGAGGACTCTGATTAGTTGCCCCAAAAAATAGGTATTCGTTTGGGATGTTTGACCCCCCGTTATTGACTGGTGGAGGTGAGGAAAATGTCACGTGATTGTGAGAAAGGTCAAGCTCTTCCAGAAATGACAATTGCTCAAAAGCTCGCGGAGCAATGGACCGGATCTGTTGAAGGTGAAAAGAAAATATTCTCATTAATAATTTATGTTTCATACTATGTTTATTTTAATTATAAATTATAATTGATCGAACTCGCTGAATTGATTTGAATCTGAAGTAATACTTGTGTAGGTACTTGAATAATTTATAAAACATTTCCTTTACAGACTTTTAACAAGACAAATGATATACCTGATTTTTGGCAAGATTAAGCTTCTTGAGGGCTCCCAGAAACTGAAACATGTCATTTCGCAATTCTTCCAAAGAATTCGCAGATAAATCAAGCTCAATTAAAGATGGCGCTCTGATGCTGCCCAGCTTTTTCAGTTTGTTGCGAAATAAAATCAACGTTTTTAAAGCAGGTAGTCCAGCAAATGAGCCAGGTTCAATTTCGGTCATATCATTTCTTTGAAGGTCAAGTGTTGTCAACTTTGGGAGATTTTCTAAAACCGGAAGGGACGCGAAGTGATTCAGCCTGAGAACGAGATTTTCCATGGAGGGGAGATTTTTCAGAACCAAAGTGTTCTCTGGAAGATAATCAGGCGGCAGCGTTGTGGTCACATCTTTCTGACCGGCGACATTTCGATAGAGAATCGCATTGGAAATTGTGAGCTTTGTCAATTTATCCAGTTTCTGAAAATCTGGAAACTGGGTCATTTGCGAATTATACACGTACAGCTCCTCCAGAGACGGCATCCCGTCAAACGTGTTCGCAGCCACATCATCCAATTTATTGGTATTCAAGAAAAGTCTTTTCAAATTTGGCAAGTTTGCAAATATTGATGCATTCAGCGACGAAATTTCATTCTTGTTCAATTCAAGGTGTTCCAGGGATTCTGGGAAAGCTCCTGGAGAAACCGTGTTTATCTTGTTATTTGTAAGTGCCACGGTCAGCAATTGAGTATTTTTTGTGAAGGCGCCCGCTGGAACACTCGTGATCTCATTGTCTCTTAAATTAGCCCCCGTCAGCTTCTGTAGACTGGACAACTCTGGGATCGAGGTCAATTTATTGTCCCTGAGATTAACCTCCCCAAGATTGGGCATCTCTTCGAAAAAGTTTGTGGGAATCGGGACTGATGAGGCAGAGTCCAAGCGGTTTTCTGTGATAAAAGAGAAGCGACGGATGTCACTTCCTGTGAGATTCAGATTTTTGAGAAGACTTCTCCAGCCCTGCGCCAATAAATTTCATATTTTAATATTAATTGAACACAAACTAAAAACATTCGCATGATTTTTAGGTTTTTATTTCAAACCATACATCTTGAACTGGAGGACAATAGTTGATATCCAGACGGACAATTTTCGAGTTAATTTGCTGCACACTGAAATCCATTTTCTGGATGAATGACCAAGGGTCAGATCTGTCTTTCGAGTCAGGTCCGTCCGCGCACTGGATTATCAGCGCCGACTCAAAGCTATTACTCGAATCAAGTCTTTGTACTAAAACATTTAAAAATTGCAGTCAAGCATTTAAAAAACTCAATACACACACCACACATTTATGTAAAAACGTTTACCTTTAAGCTCAACATCAGGACGGGACCTGACTTCATTGGGGCATTCTATTCTCCAACCTCCAAAGTCCTCTTTGGAACAGTAGCATTTGCTCATGTGTTGCAATGAACTACAATCAATAAATAATGAACACACTGGGTGCTGGTCTAACAGAAGAGAAAACACAACTAAAAGTCCACTAAGTAGTAAAGTTCGGTTATTTTTCAACCCTTTCAATTGTCTTTGTCTGCGCACGGTCACCTCCCTCACAAAATTAGGCCCATTTTTATAACTCATGAAAAAAGTTCTTTTATTCACAGACTGTGTCTGTTGGTGTTGGCTCAGCTTCATCCTTATCCTCCCCTGATAAAGCCATTGACATTGAGAAATGTCCTTATCGTTCCGTATTCTACAGTCTGCAGCCATTTTTCTCTCGCTACCTTTCGTCTTTGTTCATTTTTATGGATGGACACACAATTTTTTATTACTCTACTTTAAGAGATGTTTCACTTTAACTCGTTCCTGATTTTTAAATCACATTTTACTTGTCACAATTACAATTTAGCAGTTGGCAATCTATTTAATGGTATATTTGTAGTGTCTTCAACCAACACCCAACAAAACGATACTTTTCGTGCAAAAATTCACTTTTGCATACAATAGTACAATTACAAGCACGATATTGAATTATTCAATCGCTGACTGCACAAAATCACCAACAATCTAACTAAAGTAATCAAAATGGTTTTGTTCTTTTTCTTGTATAAATTTATTTATGTTAATGTAGGTATTTTATGAATCAGTTTCAATCAAATCTTCTTGTTTCACTTTCAACTTTCAGTCAAAGTTATCCTTCAGATTCAGACAGATCCTTCCTGCTTAAGGCTTTTTAACAGAATTCAAGGTGTTCTGATTTATTGCTTTTTCAGCATATTTCTTCAGTCAGGGACAAAAGGAGAGCCAACATGAACTTTTGTTGAGCACTTCGTCACATCACTTTACTGTTATACCCTGAAAAAATTAAGAATACAACCAAATGAAGCAAAATCAATAAATTGTACATTTAATAATGGCAAATTACAATCTATTCTCTACCACCTAAGATTTATTGCAAACTTTATTTTACCGATATGGCGGCCATATTATGGCCACAAGAAAACATGCAACAATTTTTGAAGCATTGTGATTTTATAATGTTGCGACAATCACCAAATGACGCGCGCCAATGTCCCATTATTAATTAATGTGGTAATTGCTAAATAACAATAAATAAATATATGTAAATCTTGAATAATTTTAGAACTAATGTTATTAGTATTTTTAGTCTCAGCAGTCACAAGTGCTCAAACCATGTACAAAATCAAAAATGTAACATTTTTACATACTTCAGCTCGTTCGGTTCACTTCACTCACTGGCTGAAGTCTGACTGAGTTCTTGTAAGTGAGTGACCACATAAACTAACCAAAGCTGTAAACCAAAACCATCCCTAACCTTTAAAAAGCTAGAGTATGTAATTTAGAGTTTCTCTGTGTTTCGTTTGAAATATGTATATTATCCAAATGTATAAAACATATAAAGCCCTACCACAATCTAACTCAACCTTTAGCTTTTTGCATTTATTGGTCACATTTTATTCTCCTGACATGAGTGCACTAACTAATGCTTCTTTTTCTTTTCTTTATATAATTTTTTTTTTGCCGACAAGCACGAAACTGAAAGATTATAATTTTTACCAAGAATAAGAAACTGACTGGCTTCATTCACTGCATCATCCACATCATTATCTTTTTTTTTTGTCGTACTTGTCTTCATTCACTCACTTACCAATTGCCATTCATGATTCTTCGCGCAAATAATATAAATATACATACATACATAGAAGTATCACTTCTGCAACTTTTCGACGCGACGCTTTTCTTCTACTCTGCTGCGGCAACAAACAACTTGTAACAAACCAAAAATGCTTATTCGCATCACAACATCCTGTTTTGCATAGTGGCCTTCCTATAAATAACATCGCAACTTCGCAACATATCCTTAAGGGAAACAGTGGAAATGGAAGAAGAGACAAAATGTGACGCCATAAATGATAAAGGTGCTGCGCTTTATGGCATGATGATAATGATAAGCAACTCAAAATTATTTACTTATTCTTTGTATACATTTCTGTGCCTAGTAAGACTTTTAGTAGATACCACAGATATCACAGATGAATATTTTAGTGTCATTGTGTTATGTCGGTGTCGCAATCGCTGTATACATTCGGTAAATATTCGTAATTACCTTACCACTACCGTTGTATTATATTAGTCAGTGGGCATATTAAAATTTTATAGAACGGCCCTGTCACAATGAAGATCTCCACAAACTTTTACAGGTTTGTATTATTGTATTCGACTTATAAAACACAAGACGTGGGCTTTTATTTTCCTCTTTACCTAACAACTTTTGTTATGTAATAAAATAACAAAGTCTCTGTGTTATGTACGTATTTACACCAATTATTCAACATTTTTAATAGTAAAAAGATTCATATTTTAAACACGGACAATACTGGCAATTGACAGGCAAATGAATTGGAAATGGAGTCATGTGACATAAAACGGGAAGGAAGTCAAAAGTCAAACAAAAGTCGTGTTATGTAGGTAATTTTCATTCATTACTAGCGTATTGCAAATCCATACACCATCAATTTTGGTGCCATAAAGCCGTTCAAATGCTTATAATTGAATAGAGAGATGAGTAAATGGCCTTTTAAAAATCAGTTTTGGGTTCGTGTCCACCTAGACATTTCATCACATTTCACCCATGCTTGAAATCCTTGATCTACTTTTTCCATTAAAAAACTATTCAAAAGGTTTATATAGCTGCTTATGTTATTGTTATTATGCATTTTCTGTCGCTTCATATTCTATGTGCATGTATTGCATTGTTTATATTGTTTATAGGGAGTAACCGCGGAATTGTCGCATCAATAATAACAAAAGGATATACATAAAATGCTGTGCTGACATTTGACAGAATTCATAAATTAGTTTTAATTTAATTTTTATAAAATCCTCATCGACCACCAGAAGCTTAACTAATTTAGCTTAAGTTGAACTTTGGTTGCTTTTTTTTCAGCGAATCCCGTGTTTTTTCCACACCTTAGATGTAGTAATATGATGTTTTGACTAAAAGATCTGATGATTAAAAGTAAAAATGTGTGTTCAATTGCAACATGCAAGCAAATTAAATTGACTAAGAACAGAGTTCCCTAGTACTAGTCTCTTCATACTAATTTTATTGCAATCCTGGAAGGAAGCATCAAACAAATGTTAACTCACATTAACAGTACAAACAACGTAACAGAAAAATCTCAATTTCAAGATTTTCCATCCCGTTTTTACTAGTTAAAAAATACACCCAATATTTTCCGAGAAAGTCACTCACGCTGACTCACGTGAAAGAACTTATCTTTAGAAGCAAACCGTTATGCATATGCCCTGCCAAAAAGCTAAAGCATTGTTGCTTATTTAGTGAGTCATTTACTCGATGGAGATGGATCAAGTAAATATGTACGTCATGGCCATATCTTGTAATCATATAACTGATTGATCGGATCGGACAATTGAAAATTAAGAAACAAAAAGACCAAGACCCTAACCTTAACTCATTCAACTCCATTTCCCAACATAAAATCATGTCTCAATTTTTTTTCCAATGAGATGTAGAAGGAGGAAAAACCCTCCCTCTAGTTTTCCTAAATCTTAGGTAGTATTATCAAGGTGTGCTTGTCTTTGTAGTATTTACGATTTGTAAATTACGAACCAGATCACATTTCACCCTGCGTCATCATCATGTTATTCTGATGATGCGATGATCAAGTAGTAATTACAAATTGCATCTTCATCGGACGAAGATGAACCAAGAACTTTTTAGCCAAAGGCTTTCAGCCATCCTTTCCCCATTATATTGTTAAAATAAATCTATCAATCAATGCACTGTTAAACATGCGCATTTTTTGCTTTTAACATACCTGTTTTTGTTTTCTTCAGAGTTTCCCAATTAATTACATACGTAAGCAACGTGTCCGAGTTATCTTATTTTCCAGTTGGTCACCAAAATATTTTAGTCAGACCGAAGCAAACGCTTGCATCTTCTTCACTTGTTCCTTTCGTCATGCAAAAACTTGTTTTTAGGACTACGTAACTCTGCTTACTACAACAAACCGAGTCCCGAACGTAATGTAACAACACACTGAAGAAACTATTACGATTTTTCGTTTTCCGTTTTATTTTTGGTATTTCGTCTGAAGTCAAAATCAAAATGAAACTGAAACGCTGTTAAAATAGCCAAGCTTCATATTATGTTATGCTTCACCTTATCGAAAGTAACCACAAAAGTGTAAATGGAACAATAATGCGTTTCGGTGGGTCAGTTTTGTTTAGTGTAGAAGATGTGAAGATTCCAGTGAGTGAGTAATATAATTTCATATCATGTTATCCTTATTCGTCCTTCACTCCCCAACTGATTTTCTCAAGAAAGGAAAAAAATTGATACCAATCTTTCATTTTTCTGCGTCTCCATTAAATACTACCTTCCTTGCCATGTATTTATTTATTTATTACTTTGCAACTGTTGCTCTTTGATTTTGTTTCATGTGTGCCATCAAGCACCAATTTTATATTCACTTCCAGTCCATAAAAATCACTTTTGGATTTGCTCCAGAAAATGTACAGTTACCAACCATTACCATTTTACATATTTAGCATTCTCTAAACTTCAGTCTGAGTCGTTTTAGTATGATACGGTAATGGATGTTGGTTTATGATGCATTATTATCATAACGTAACATAACAATGCAATGTGAAATGAACAATTCCAAAACCTCGACTCCATGCAATAATGAAATGAAGATATAGGCGATGATGAGTCGTGCACACACACAAAAGGAATTATTATCAGAGCACACTAACACTTGCTCACTATGAAAATATTTTACTTTGCTTTAAACTACCTGTTCAACTTTCCTTTGCGATTGCCTACCTCTGCACAAACCATCAACATGAACTATGATGAGCATGAAGAAACAAGTGTGTATGTGCACAAAATATCAAATACTAAAAATGCAATACAATGAGAATCACATCACAATCACAGGCGCAGCTCTTCACTGCTGCAAAATAAAATCAAGACTGAAAAATCTCATCCATCCATCCTGAAAGAAGAAAGACAAAGAATACTGTGTCCATTAAGCACTTGTTCCACAGGTAAATCACTACAATGCAAGTACCTAATATAAAGTTACCGATGTATCCAAATGATTTTAAACTCATACATTCACAACATCACGACAGAAGGTTATAAGGCAAAAAGTAAGGTAAAGTAGCATTTAAAAGGAGGTAGGTATTTTGGTCTGGTGATAAATTATACATTTCGCAATATACAATGTCCAACATTATACAAATGAAACTTATACATGCCATAGAAGATCCATTGGCAAATTTGATACATATGCA
>VYYJ01004304.1:0-13750 GCA_021029165.1 Cyphoderus albinus
CTGGCAAAAACAACTTGAAGGCTTAGGTCATAGGTGTAATGTTGTATTAAAGTTGTTCGATAATTTTCCTTCTGTTAATTAAATCTTCAATTAAGTTAATTTTGTCTGAAATCAACAACTCGTCCTTTGGTGGTCACCCGCAGACAGCTGAATTAAACTGATCCATTTTGGCAAGTAAGGTAGGCATTGGTTAATTAATTTAATTGGTTGTTGTATGTATCTATTTCTGCCTGTAGATCTGTTAAATCTCCTGTATACCTTTGAATTTTATTCTTTTAACAATTTTTAATAAAAGAAAATTAATACAGACTCTGTATTACAGAGTTGAATTCAGCTAGGTCGTTCCTAAATATCCACATGGAACTGCCATAAAGACTACATCCGTAATTAAACTTTAAACTTATCTTTTCTTGTTGATTGATTCAATTTCAGAGGTTTACAATTTACTAATTGGAAAATCAAAATGAGTCGAAACGCTACATCTCCGGATATTATAAACATCAACACCCCCGCAGGTGCATCCCCTCCGACGACGCGATCCTCTGCTGCTGCTGCGGATGATAAACTTCTCCAGCGTTATACTAGCAATTTGTTGGCTGAAACGAGCAAAATTAAGTTGGAGCAAAATGAACACAGCAAGAGACTCAACTTTCTCCGTCGGGAGGCAGAGAAACTGGACAAGACTGATTGGCAGTAACGAACCAATTGAAAAATTGTTGGGAAAATGAAGTTTAGTTGAAGGTGATCAATTTTAAAAGATAAGTACCTAAGTAAGAAAGTATTATTGTCCGATGAACTTTAATTTGACATCCGCAATCGCTCAAATCGCAGCAGAATATAACGTGAATAGGTTTTAGCTTCTTAATCTCCCCTCCTTATACGATTATTATACGATTTTAACATCGAAGTTATCATTTTCTTACTGTAAATCTTTGAAATGAAATTGAATCTAAATGTCAAACTTAGTGTACTTATGAATGAATATCATATCGTAACAGTTCTAAATAAAAATTATTTCTGATTTTCGAATTTCTTGAAGCTTGCATACATTTCATTATTGATGAAGCAGATGAAGATAAATATATGTATAGTAGTAGAAGTTCAGTTTATTTTAGCTTGAAATATTAAGCTGTTTTCAGTATTATACACGCCAAATGAAAATTGCATTTAAAAACTTTCATTAACTAACTAAACTGATTAATCCATCTTGATGTTTGTAGTTACACAATGAAATTTATTGTGCAGCGATTGTGACGGTGTTATGCTAATTTATTAATTTTGTTGGTGCAGAATTGGAGTTGCAAAGCTTGCAAAAACACTTCCCATGAAATTGGGACAAAGCGATAATAAAATGATGTAACGATGCATACCATATTGTAATTTTTATTCATATTCTGTTACTTTTTCCCCATGTATACCTAATTTTGTCCCCTGTGCTCCATGTTGCGGAAAAATACGACAGCATTGCCAATAACATTACAAAACGAACTTTATGTAAAAACATTAAAATCATTTAACACTTGCGTTTTCATATGCAAAAAACTCCCACCGTCCCACTATAGCGCATCGAACTTGAAGGAAAAATGAAGCTCTGTTAATTAATGCCTTACAATAATCAACCGAAGCTATGCTGAAAGGAAGGAGCAAACATTTGACATAAAATCTTCACGTTCCTGTACTTTTGAATTTAAAAAAATGAATGTTTCACCAGAATTGCATTGTTCACGATGAAAGAAATATCAAATTGTAGTCAACTATCATTGAGAATATTGAGATGACGAGTACATTATTATAGGTTTGCATGAAAATGAGTCACACGGACTAACGCATTTCGATTGGTTCGTTTCTCCAAACTTTTTTATGAAATTGCCAAACTCTGAAAGTACTTTCAATACTCGTCATCGTCATCGCCATTGCCACAATGAGCAATGATAATGAAAATGATTTACTTTACACATACTTTGGCCGTGTTTTATATTGGGTTTAGATACGTGTCTAATAAAACTCGTACAATTTCAATTCAACTTTAGATGTCTCTATTCGTCTCATGCATAACTATACAACTGTCCTTAAAAAAGTTGCATGGTGCGGCAGGTGTGTGTGTGTGACTATATAACTATGACATGACTCAGGCTTTCACATCGACATCACACTTTGTCTGTAACCTAACATTATTCTTCGCACAAGGCTTCATGATTCAGAACGGGACAAACAATAGCGATGAAGCTAGGACTTAGGAGGACGTATTTTATTACAACACTTACTTTGAACTCGGGGTATGGATGGACAACAATGCTGTGTTGGGCACAATTGTACAATTACTCATTCCTCTGTACAGGTGAATTGCATAGAAATGTTTTTACTGTGCACAAGATACCTCACAACTTCACAGGTAAAGTGAACTAGTAAAATGGAAAACTAATATAATATGGTAAGTAAGTAACAGAAGTCATTAATGTGGATTGTGGAAACATGAGCCACCACTTCATTTGGTGGTATGCCGAAGATATTATTTGTTACGACGAACGATGCGATGATGATGCCCCAAAACCTATAGCTTTCAGTGCAAACCGTATTATTATCTTGATTGTGACTGAGACACAGGTGTGCCTTTGCCTTTATGCTTTAAAATAAAATTCTATTTTCAAGTCAACAAGATGCACTGCAGCAAATTCTTTGCTCATGTTTAAAAATTTAGTTGCGCAACGTAAACCCATAAAATTCATATTAGCTCCGGCAATCAAATACTAAACGCGAGGTGACAAATATTGCATTTCACTTTCCGCAGATCAGAAGCTAAATAATCTGAATCGAGGTCGAGCACACAAGTGAGATTAGATTTGTATGCAGAAGGCGAATGGTTAACATTATGCCACATTAATAAGCCGGGGTTATCTATGCGGTGCATGCATCATTGAAGCTGAAACTATGGAAGAACCATCCGGGAGTCCCAGCAAATCTCCGACAAAATCTCCCGGGAGTGGGCCGGGAGCGAGCAAACCAAAGAATTGGGTTCACTTCACCGAAGAAGGTGAAAGTAACCGAGCTTCGAATCTCGACGGAAGTGATAACCTGGATGACAGTGTTGACAACGACGAAGGCTCTTCTTCAGCAAATAATAGTCAGCATCATCCATGCAGTGATAGAACCGTCCGTTGAAATTCATTCCCCAGCGAGTAGTGCCACAAATCATAGTAACAACACAAATAGCAAATCGTCCGCCGCCCACGGTCACAGCCATCCTCTGCGGGTTTCGTCAAGCACAAGACCCGATGGAACCATTATTCACACGGGACAGCTCCAAACCGTGGAGTTGCAGAATTCTGCAGATAACCTTAACAAACCAAACACGTACAACAACAGTTCTACGAATTTCACCACCGGAAGTCGCAGGAATAATTCTGGCTTCAGTGAGTAAATCTCAAGAAACAATTTTGTGTTTTTTATTTAAATTTTATTTTGTTTTAGTATGTATATGTTTTTGTTTTCCATTCCAATTCCAATGAATAATATTAGCAAATGGAGATGTCATCGTGTCGATACTTCCCGTGAACACCAAATGGCCTTGGGTAACACCGGCTAGTTTCCGTCCAGAGCTTGTCCCAGAGGAACTTATGGTAAATATAACAATCTTATTTGAAGACTAAAAATCAGACATTGCGTTACAAACAAATTCTGCAAGCTGTTTCATTTTTCATTATTTGTTCAAATTGCACTTTCGTTTTATTGGAAAAGGTTCCAGGTTTAACACTAACAGTGGAGGAATATGTGCATGCAATGGAAATCCTCACCTCCGATTTCCGCTTCAATGCGTATACAATTTGCTACAAACGTTTATTGGCTGCATGGCTTTCCGCAGCCTTTTTCATTCTTCTCATCATTTTATTTTCTGGAGTAGTTGGAATCCAATTGTTCGCTTTGGGAATTTCCTGGCTGATTATTAATGCCGTGGCAGTATTCTTTTGTATGTATGTCAAAATCAAGGTAGGTCAAAATACTCCGTTATGAAACTTTGCCCCGTTATGAAAATTATTATTTATGCATGTGTCAAGCCTGTTGGATCAATAACGTTGCTCATTGTATTACTCTGCTCTTCTTTTCCAAGATAAATCAAGGTCTGGAAAGATGCATGGCAAAAGTGAACAAGCTTCTGATCAAGCACAAGCTCATCGTTGGGTTGGATGACAGAGGCAGAATCTCATGCCACAAAGTTCATCTTTGTTTCATTTATTTTGATCCAAACGAATGCGTGGTACAAAAAGATACAAAATATGGCCTTACGAACCAAAATGGAATCTTGTGTACAAATTATCTTTTGAGTCGAGACATGATTTACTGAAATTGCTTTCCATTCTCTACAGAAACGCCTTGAACAAATGCTAGAATCGTCAGGGGGCGAAAGGCAACGTGTTCAAAATCATTTGGATGCTGCGGATGTGGAAATTGTGATTTCTGGAGCACAAAATACGACAAGAATACCGAGAAAACAGGTTGGTCTCATTCTAATTCTTTGATTGAGTTTCATATAAATATCATAGCTGAACTTATTCCACAAATCATGATAATGGTGACTGAGCATCATTGATGAGGCCAGGACATGATTGACAGAGTGGCTTATATAGCCTCTTTACTGTGAAATGCAATTTACTAATGCGTTGAAGGCTGCCGGAAATTAGTTTAGTAGCGATAATGTTCACGCGCTTCATTCATGGCCACCTCATTAATGCTAAGTAATCGCTAATGACAGTGAGGAGTCAAACTTTCCGGACACTCTTCCTTTCATGCTTGTGAATGTAAAAATATATTTAAAATGCTTATTTTTGGCGTTCTTTCGTATTGCTTTGCCTATAGAGAGGTGAAACTCTGTTCCTTCGTTACATTCAACGCTGGGCAAAAGACTTCTTGAGACGACGATTGGACTGGACGGTTGGAGAGGGTGGCGAGAATCCATCTGCTCCTCGACATCTGACCTCTGCACTCTGCCCCTGTCAGTATGTTGAAGAATATCTGAGGCATAAGCCTATGTCACAAGGGGAGGGCACCTGGACTTGGTGGTTACCTTGTATTCCGCAGGCGCCCGCTCATTAGAANGTGGTTACCTTGTATTCCGGTTGCGCCCGCTCATTAGAAAAATAGGGCGAAAAAAATCAAATTGAAGCTTTTAAAAGAAGAGGCTGAATTTGTTACGCCATACAGATTTGTATTATACAATATTGTCGAAAGGAAATATTAGTAGAAAAGAAATATTACAAGATTTATTTAAAGTAAATTAATACGATATTTATAAATTCACCAAACGATCAATAGTATCACAACAGGACTCAAAATTTCAAACTTGCAACAATCATGAATTATGATGCCAGTGGCATCATGCCACATTAACAGAATCTATTAACAATACTTATCTGTAATCAAAGTAACATTGTGATACATAGTTTTCATTTGAAATTATGTAAAACGCATTTTTGTCTCAAGAAGGCATCAGTTAGTTTATCTTATGTCATTACAAATAACTATAACCAACTTGTTTTATTTATTTCGAGCTTTTCAAAGTCCAGATTTTATATGCCAATGAAATCTAATGATTTTCTTGCCTTCATGGTAAAAATACAGCTTTAGTGATTTTCTCTTTCCGAATGTATACAGAATACAAAAGTTCTAATTCTAAATGCTATTAATTTAATTCAATTTTGGGAACTTTTGGTTGTGAGTCGGGGACTTAATATTTAATGAATAAGCATGTGAACTGAACGGATGTAATGTAAAATGTAGTTTAGTTTGTCCATCATATAATAATGATACATTAATTTTTCTTGTAGTCTTTGAGTAGCTTTATCAGTTGATAAGCAAAAAGTAATTAATATATTAATTAACCATTTTCCGTTTCTTGTTATAGAAGAGGTGAATAGAATCTTTACAATTCAAAAGATTTCCTGAAACCAGTGATTAATAATTTTTAAACGTTTTTTTTTATCAAACAACGTGCACTGAAACATTTTATGTACGATTGACTTGCTTTACTACTGTGAAAATATATCAATTTGTTTTCAAGTAAAATATCCAATTTTTCTGTATTTATTTACTTATCTATTTGGCATCGCACACACGGTTTATGCATAAAATATTAATTATTTTTCATGAAAACCTTTTCATTTTTCTAGATTTACATATTTTTTCTTATCTTTCTTGCCAGAGTGAGGTCCTCCTGCTTCGTTACATTCAACGTTGGTCTAAGGCTTTTCTAAGGGAGCTGGCAATAGGAAAAAGTAAAACTCTTCATTGTCCAAGGCAAATGTGCCCATGTCAATTTATCGATGAAATTCTCGAGGAGAAAAAAGTTACAGGCAGGTTTACGTTTAACAAAATTAATCGTTTCAAAGATACATTAGCATTGAGGAGCACATTAAATACTCAAAATAATATGCTATTTAGGTGGCTTGGGATTCTGTCTGATCTGCCGAAATCTCGCTGATTCGGTCCCGCATGGCTGGGGAGTCTAGATTAAGATTAAGATTTTCTTGCATCTGGCATAAAACTTAAATCTATAAAACGATGCATATATAATTGATTATTTTCATACACCAAACCGAGAGATTATTTTCATTATCTAGAGCGATTTGTAAGCTTTCAGTTGCTTATAAACTTATAAAGTGAAAAAATAATATAATAAATATATACATTTAATTTTGATGATTTCCTGTTCTTTACATACAAAAATATAATCATGTTTCAATTTACTAATGCTCAAGTCCACCTTGCATAAACAATATCTTTCTGAAACCTGAATTAGTTGAAATGAAATTGTTTTCATATTCATGTCATAAATCCTGCAGCCGAAGACATTAAAGGAAACTGCGCAGTATTAGTCAATTCTTGGCTCTTGAAGAACATAGATTGGAAAAATGAATGAAGCCGACATTAGCATTTAAATGCAAATGAAGAGGATGGGGTAAGCTTCCGCTCCACAGGACACAATGGAGCCACGGAAAATTTCATATTGGCTTCACTGTATTAGTTCGGTTTACAGATTAAATATTATTTAAAGCATTATCTTCAAAGAAGCCCAAGCTTCGTTCAACTAAATTTGGGACTGCTCCAACAGCGTCTATTACCAAATTCTCTTTTAGTCATTCTCTTCCAGCAGTCCGGTTAACAGTGCTTTTGCGGAGAGTGGAATTTATTTTTAATTGACTCTCACTCCCTCTCAATTAATTATCTTTTATTTCTTCCGATTGGGGGAGGTGTTGAAATCGAAACAGCGTAATAAAATGCTTTCTGCTGAACATGAACCGCCACCTCCATATTATGAGGCAGTTGCTTCGGAGGGGCCGTATCAAGTATGTATTGAGAACCCTGGAGCTCCTCGAACAAATTCGTCAGTTACTACGATTGGTATTCCGGAGCAGCGCTCTCTGAACACAATCACCAACAGTAATGTGGCGTTCCAGGAAACAATCGAGAGGAACCTGGTCAGCTTTCTTATCCCGGATGGCTTCAAAATTGAAATCATGGACGAAAGTGAGTCCCCATTTTTATTCCTCCCTCTAATTGAATTCTTTCAATTCCTCCATTGCGATTAAAAAAATATTTGAAACTGTCCGCAAAGTTTATTTTTAAAAACATACGCATATTTGTGATTATTTCATTTATAATAGCCATTGTAAATGTTCCGATGGTCAAAACCCATGAAGCAGGACCAGACGTGGAATCGGATGGTGGTGGTGAGTACTTTTTAACTCTTGAATCTAAAACCCTTTTTGCAACTGCGCAACGGGAGGGCGAAACCAGCTGCGGATATCCAGTCTGCAACTTTTCGAAGGATGTCTTCATTTTTAAAGAGGAGGCTGAAGCTTGCAGAATGAAAATGAACTTACCAATTGTCAATGCACAAAGCGATGCAAAAACCGTTAGTCTTTTTGAATTCTTGTCTTTTTTAAATGCTGCATAATATGTAATTAAGAAATTTTACTACTTGACTGACACCCCGTGACGTCTTTGTTAAACTCGACAGGGTCGTATCCGAACCTGTGACGTCATTGTCCCGTTGCCCATTGAGAGCTTCATCGGGTCCGTGAAATTAAACGATTTTCGTCTGGGTGCCAGCGTGAAAAATAATTTAACTGGTCGGCGGTACCGGGTTGCCAGATCGCTCAGTACCGGAAGATACCCAACACCAAAACTTTTGGTAAGCAGAGGAATTGAAACATATTAAATAGTGCTTTCCAGTTTTAAAGCTTTATAAAATCTTTCTCATAATGTAATTATATTATGAATAGATTTTAAGGGATCATAACGTTTTCTTCTTTTTTAGTTTTACGACATATACGGACAGAGGGTGGCAAAATCAAAATGTGTTGTGAGACTTGATCCTTGTGAGTGGAAGAGTTTTGAATTGAAATACTTCCGGAAGACTTTACCGGTGACTGATAAAGCTCTCCTTCTTGCTGCAACTATTGTTTGGGTAAGGTTCCTTAATCAAGGCTATAATTAGGTAACTAAAAATGAAAGCAGACATTAAATAATTTGTGTTTTTTTAACTGTGATTCCTTTCCAAAAATAGATTCAAGACACAAAGGAAAGAAAGCGCCAAGGGACTTTTTGTTATTCGTTATTTGCCTTCCTTGTACTGATGGCATTGTTCGCTTTATTTTGCACCTTCATCAAATACATCGTTTAGAATGTGCATAAAGAATGAAATCATTGTTAAATTGGATATTTCTTTATGGCTGAGAGATACGTTATGTCATATGTAATTCCTACTTTTTGAATAACTTGTCCATTTTTATACATATGTGTAATATCCTCATATTATCATGTTTATACTGTTTGATTAACTAAGAAGGTTTAGAATGATGCTTAATTTTCATTTCATTGGTGGTTAAAATGAATTGTAGATTATGAATAAAGCCAGAGTTCAGTTTGTAGTTAAAAATATTTATTCTAGATCGTTTCAGTTTTATTACTTTGTTTTGTCTGCGACCAGAACCACATCCATGCATCCAAACCCGTCGTATCCATCCATTCTTTATTTCTTCTCAGAGCAGCCAAAATGCTCCTTATAGTTCCCGAAATTGAACTTAACTTTTCTCTGTTTGCATCTACAAAAGCCTGAATTTCATCTATGTGAGCCTGAGTACTGAGGTACGGTGCCATTTCATTTAAAACAGCTCCAACAGGATTCACGGAGCCTGAACCCACGACCTCGATAACCTGGTCCAGATTTTTGGTAAGAAAACAAATCATCATCTTACGTCCAACGGGGTTTAATGAGACTTTCCTCAAAGCTTGTTGCCTATCACTAGGATTTAAGGCGGATTTTACATCCAAAGTTTTGTTGAGCAGTCTATAAGCATAATACAAAATAAAAACCAAACTATAAAAATTATCTGGTAAGATTTGCATAAATTTAATGAAATGTGCAACCCTTGAAGGATGGAGGGCTCCATAGCGCATGCTAAAGCATTCAGATACTCGTCTCGTAGATCTTCATCCACAATTTCACTGTCGTTGATATCCTGATATTTTCCAAAAATAAAATCAAAACCTTGCTGCCCTCCAGCACCAATGATTGCGCATAACAGGGTGGGCCGGGCATCCACTGATACGATTCTTTTGAAAACGATTTTTAAAAACTTTAAATATTCACAAAATCTACCAGTCTCTTAAAAATCATTTTTATTATTTAAATACTTACGGATTGACCCTAGGATTTGCTACCCATTGTGCTAATAATTTCATTGCATATTCTTTGCACAGTGGGCTACCATTAGCACATGACCAGTCCAGCAAGTCCGCCCTGAGAATAGCGTTAGCTCCTTTGTGGCGTTCTTTATCGAATTCAACTCCTACTGAGAGCAAAGCCGTGTCTAATTTTGGTTGCAGATACTTCTGAATCAGTGGATAGCCCGTGTGAGTTCCGAAGCGTTTGTAGATACGGGTAAAATGGTCGAAAAAAGCAGACCACACTGTAAAATGTGTTTCTTGGTGCAGGTACTTTGTCAGATTTAAAGCTGTCTGAATATTGATATGCTCTAGAAGGAACAATTAAAGCTCTTTCACATTTTTCAAATAATTCTGATTGGGCTGGGAAAAGTAAAATCTCACTTTGAAGATAAAAGGTGAAGTAATCATCCATAAGTTGACTTCTTGATAATGGTGTGATAAGGCTAGCGTTCTTTTCTAGTTGCTTCTGAATCAATTGCAGCAGATTGTCATCATACATCACTCTGTAGAATCCTGTTGCATTTGGATTGACCATCATCCATTCACTTGTGTTATGTGGGATAATTTGCTCTTTGCCATCATTTTCTAGCCAAACTTCTGGAACGAGATTTTCAGGAGACTTGCCATCCCTAACAAGAGCAATAGGCACGAACCATACACCCTCTAATTGTGACGAGCCGTCATTCTTAAATCTTTCTTGGGAAATGTTTACATGACTTTCATTAACTGTTGCAACTTTCACTAAAGGGAATCCTGCCTGATCTGTCCACGTGTGCATAATTTTTGGCAATGTCAGGTTACCCGGAAAATCTTGACCTTCTTCCTCCGCCACGTCCTGGAGCACCTCAAAGAGATCATCTTGTTCCACCGTGTCAAATTGAAATTGCTTTAAATATTGTTGAAGTCCCTTTTGGAAAATGGGACGAGTCAGGATACCTTCTATCATACGGAGAATGGAAGCACCTTTTTCATACGTGATTGTGGAGAACATCGCCTCTATTTCGTCCGGGGTGCTAACGTTTAAAGAAAGGGGATGTGAATTCAATCCTGCGTCGTATTTCAGTGAATATTGGAACGCGTCTAGGATGGCCCACTCTTCGCCAAAAAATTCTGGATTTGATGCATCAATACCCAAATACTGGGCGTAAGTTGTGAGACCTTCAGCGAGATACAAGTGATTCCACCATTTCATTGTCACCAGATTTCCAAACCTGCATTTTACGAGTCAAATATTTATATGAGTAATGTTTGTAGTTAAAATTCCGTTAATTGTTGCTTTCGGAAAATAGAACTTAACATTGATGAGCCAATTCATGTGATATTATCATGTTCACTTGATTTCTGTCAGCTTCACTTTGTTCCTGGGGTAAAATGAGAAGGTAATCCGTGCCGTAAATATTCATACCCCTGGAAAAACAATAAAGTTTTTCAACCACTGTTAATTGTAATAATTAAATAATATTTTAACTAACCAGTTTTCCATTGCACCACTGAATTCATCTATTGCAATTGAATCCATTTTTGACAGCTTGTACGACTCATTGAAATAGTTTTCGTAAAAGGAAAGACATTTCGCTGCCACGCGAGCAGAGTATTCTCCAGCGCCGGCGTCAATTAAATGTTTTGGTGCATAAGTCTGAATGATGCATTAAATCTGAGATTTAATATTTAATAAAACTCTGGATTGTTAAATAAAGCAAAGATGAACTCACTCTTGCCGGTTTGCCGCCAAAAAGTGCTTCAGAGTAAACAAAATCCGTAATGGAGAAAGCTAATGTGTAAGTGGACATGCGGACAGTCCTGGCAAACTTATTAATGACCCAAGTTGGATGCAGCGGACTATGTATAAATTAAATTACAATATATTAATTAGAGACAGAAACGTGGCATATTGTTTTAAACAATTGCAAATTGTAACCTTACTCTGGAATGGAACTGACACGCTCCGTGTTGGATAAAGCAATGTACTTATTTTTGTGGATTATGGTGAACTCAAAAGTAGCTTTCAGAGCAGGCTATAAAAATAATTAATTGCAACACAATTATTGATTGATAAATAAATTCCAATCGACCAAAACCTTGATACCTGAAAGATGTACCTCATCAAAACAAGGAAACAATTTTCTTGCGTAGACGGATTCAAATTGTGTTGCAGCCACAACTCTTGTTTCGCCATTGTCCGTTTTATAAGTTCTATAAAACAATCCCTCTTCTACCTGCGAAAACTTGGTGGCGTGTGCCAATGTAATTTCCAATTGCTGATCGACATCGATTTCACTGGTTAACTCGATGAATAAAAAAGTACGGATTGCATCTTCCTTCAATCCACTAATATTAAGACGTTGTCCATCATGCAGCACCTGCGGTAATTAAAAATTATTTGATTATCGATTTATTTTTTTTCAGGATTTCAGTTCACTACATATCAATTTGAATAAATTACACACCGAAACCATGCTGTCATTAATTTCTAGTCCATTAGTATGGATCACCAGTCTGCGGATTTTTTCTCCTGTTACCCCAATAATTTTCGTTTTCCCTTTAGCCGTGTAATGCTCGCCAACGTCCTCTTCGTCATCCAGGGTGACCCTTAATTCGATATCGTAATGACTGGGTATAAATGTGTTATTGAGCCGGTACATTGGTTCAATAACACCGCGACCTTCAATAGAGGAATCATGTTTTCTCGGATAACCTCTGACTTTTGGTTTAACTTGCAGTGGAAGTTGACCCAAAGTTAAACCGCAAAACATAAGAAAAATAAACACTTGTAAGGTTTTATACACCGACATTTTGATTTCACTAATATTTGAAGCTGTCTAAAACGACAGAATGATAATTGGCAATTGATTATATGTATTTTTATTTATGCTGTGTATAGTGACAATTGCACAAACTCAAAGGAAGAGACAAACTGGGTCAATGCTGCCGGTGTTGCAAAACCTGCCAGTGACACTGGCTGGTTTTAAATGTCTCTCTATTACAGTTATCATGATGATCCGATCACCTTTCTCGCAAGTCGCAAACATACCCAACACAACGACAAAAAAAACTACGTAAATGAGCATTATGCGACCATTATCTTCGATACAGAAGAACAAAACAAACAAAAGCTGGTCAGACAAGTTTCGCATTAGTTTCAAGTACTTTTGAACATTTCGTTACTCTTCATTGTCACTTTGGGGTACAAATTTTGCATACAAATACTTTTTTGTACTAAAGTGCATCATTTTGCTTGTGCTCTTTTGCTATTACAGCATCGATGCGTTTACAGCTTCTACGAAAAACATGATAAAATATAAAATTAAACTTATAACCAAAGTGAAAAAAATCCGGTGCAACCCTTTAAAATGTAGAGATTCTCTTATGAATTATGACCGAAAGTGAAGACCGCCGGAAGCACTCATTTCCTCCAGTCACAGTAGCATGAAAATTTTGTAACTCATCATGACCTGTCGGATGTGGCCTTGAGTCCTTGAATTATTTCCAGGGGCATAGAAACAAACAAGAAGCTAATTTCTATTTCACGTCAAAAGTTCGTAATTCAACAAGTCGACACAGCATATTACAAATACAAAATGTTATCATTATACAACTTGCACTTATTTTGTATCTCTCATCCAATATTTTTGCATTCATTCAACAACTCATTCCGAACTCAAAATTCTAGGTCTTTCAAATTGTTGTGTTAAGATACGTTAAAATGGACACCCGAAAAGCCAGGCAGGGTTCATGGTGGCGGAGGTTATATTACGCTAATAACTACCGTTCGAGTTGTGTGATGTGTGGCACATCATTCGAAAGCTCTCGTCGAGTACTATTTAATTCATAACCATTGGAATTTGTTTGCGGCAACGCATCGGGTGGGAGTTATCGAGAAAAAAGTGGCCCAATAGGGCATTTGCATTAAATCATTTTGGGAACATTCCTAGGAGATGTCCCATCGAGCTACCGTCACATGTGATACGTCATTTTGAAGCTCTTGACGAGCTGAGTAAGAATCCGTTTTTATTTTTTGGCGGAAGCC
>VYYJ01004305.1:0-13748 GCA_021029165.1 Cyphoderus albinus
TGATGCATCACTTTTGAATAATCATGCACATTTAAATAGTTTTTACGCATGATTAAAATTTTGCTACTTCATCACGTATTTCCGTGGCAAGGTACTGTAGCTGATGGAAGTTACTTTCATTGAATTTAGTACTGCATCGGAAGCAACATTTTTTCGATTATGATGTGAGGAATTTATTATATCTAGCCTAAAGTTAAGTCTCGAGGTTTTCATGTCTCATATTAATATTATGCATGAAGATTAGATTGAGCATGTCGTTTCCGATTTAATATGAAAATTGGTCACATGAACGCGCTAGTTCATGTACATACCTTATTCAGTACAGGAAAATGAGTCAGAGTCATGCACCGCCCTGGAAGTTTCAGCTTATATAAATATTCTTTTCTTCATTTCTCCAGTCACTTTTCATAACATCTTAAAACACACCAGTGCACTGAACATTAGTTCTTTCTTTCTTTGGTCTTAAGTTTTTTTTCTAGTTTGGTTTTTATTTTATTTTGTCACAAAAATTAAAAACATGGGGCACTGTGAGAAAAAGACATTTATTGGTCAAGTTCTAGTTTGTGCACAGATTTTCTTGATTATCCAATTAGTCACTGCAGAAGTGGCGGACTCTGATTTATTTCCTTACGATACTTCTGTCGATAGGACATTTCTGTTCGGAGATGACGACTTCAGAAACTACAGCTTCACAGAACCGTTCACATTCAATTTCTTCAATAACACGTACAAAGAAGTTTTTATTAGTGGGAATGGACAGGTTTCGTTTGGACAAGGTAAAATTACTATAAATAATTTTTACAAAAGATTTACAAAGTTACACTTTTACCGTTCCAACATTTAAATTGTATCTGATTTTTTAGGAATCAGAACTTACACGGCTAATTGCTCTCCCGGAAATATTCCAATGATCATGGCCTACTGGAGTGACGCAATTGATGGTGACGGAGGACAACTTTATTTTCGGGAATCAGTTGAGAGAACTCTTCTAAATCGAGCGACTCGAGATGTCCACCTGGCATTTCCGGAGATGCGGGGAATTTCTCTAAATTGGATGTTCATGGTCACATGGAAGAATCTCAGATTTTTTGGCTCTATCAGTGACAACTGTAAATCAATTGGACCTTCCAAACGACATACATTTCAACTGGTACTTGCAACCGATGGAATTCACTCGTTTGCCCTTATGTACTATAACAAGATTCAGTGGGTTTCCGGAACCGCCAGTGACGCCAACTGTGAAGGTCTTGGCGGCAAAGCTGCGAAGGCCGGGTTTGATTACGGCGATGGCCAGACACTCTACACTATACAGAATTCCTGTGAGCCAGGCATTATCAATATCACTCAGTCTAGCAACATCAATCAACCGGGAAAATGGATTTTTCGGATCGACTCTAACCTACGAACAGCGGAGTGCAAAGAATTTGGCGATCATGATGACCAACAGAAACTCAAATTGACTCCAGCGGATTGGAAATGTCCCGTTGAAACTGGAAGGTCCTTGCATTCCAAAAACCGCCCTGGTTTCCTGTGTCTACCACGACCTTGAAAACTTAACGGCCGCAGTTTACACTGAAGTTGATGGAGCCGTGATTTTTGGTGCTGATAACTCAACTGCTGCAGTGTGTCCAATGCCATACTTTCACCACCTGGGTAGAACCAAAGTGGACTTGAAGCTGGTTCCAGATCCTTACGTCTCACCCGAATCGTTCCAAATCTACTCGGGATACCTTTACGTTCTGAACGATAGAATTGTCGGTGACCACCTGGAATTCTCATTGAATCACACCGATTCGTCCATAGATGTCAAATGGGATCCTGGTTTTTTCGAGGTTGAACTGGACTATATGCAGAACATGAACACAGACGAAAGTAAACCTAGAAGACGCAGAAAGCGGTCGCTAGAGCAAGAAAAAATGGACTTGCATTTGGAACGCCATGATGGTAAAAGCTTTAAGGATTTTGGAATTCTCAAAGGCGGAATCAACAACAATGGAAAGTTTATGGGGAAGGTCGATCAGGAGTTGATGGAGAAACTTCTCAAACTGGAGAACCTTGATTCAATGATGGTGACGTTGAAGAGGTCTGCTGAACGTGAAAAGCGTGAGACTGGAAAAGATTCAAGACCAAGAACTCCAGAAAGTTCCCGAAGGAACAAGGACGGTGTTTGGAGCAAGATGGGCTCCAGTCTCAAAGAAAGTACAACCAAAGTTTTCGACTTTGTCGCAAGTCACGCTCCAGCCATACCGAAAAAAGTTTTGACTTTTACAGGTCACGTTTTGGACATACCGGGTCACTTGAAAAACACTCCAGATTATCTCAGAATCAAATTTCCTGGTCAAGGTCACAAATATTGTCAGGAGTGGGCCCGAAACGAACCAGTACCAGAGGCCAACGCGGTAAGGCCCTGTCCCGACACAAAGACGCGGGCAGATGAAGACGACGATTTTGAACCCGACATGAACAGCGATCTGGAATATTATCATCCAGGAGCAAAATGGTCCTTCAGGCAAAGAGTGCCTCAAAAAGATGGTGCTGGTTCTCAATGCACCTATGGCAGCGAAGGGTTTCTAATCAGAGCTCCTCCAGGCGCTGGAACTTACGACAGGTACAGCCCAAACGCCGACATTCCGCTGCATGTGAAACACGATGTGATTCCGTATTTAGCCTGTTGCAAATACTCTGGCGAGCACAATGACCAAAACTGCGTCAACATTTACTTTAAATTCCGTCCCCTCGATGATGGATCACGCTACGTTGTACCTAGACCCACAAGGGCAGTGGGTGATCCACACTTGACCACATTTGATGGGCGGATGTACACTTTTAACGGAGTCGGCGAGTTCTGGATGGTGAGGATGTGCCAGAAAGAAATTGGTGAAAGCTTCAAAATGCAGGCTAGAATGGAACAGTACGTGAGTCCGCTAGGAAAAAAAATGAATGCGTCTGTGTTTACCAGCATTGCGATGGAGGAGGTTCGAGAAGGGGACAAGGTGAAAATTCAGGTGTCACATTCAGGCGACAAAATCATTGTTTTGCTGGATGGCGAAATGATTGATGCGGAGATTCCCGGTGAATTCGCCCTGTCGCATAAAACAGCTTCTGTGGTTATTCACGGGTCGAAAGCCGTGACTGCAACAATTTTCCTCTGGCTTCTCATTTCAATTTTCCCTGATTGGAGTTAATGACGCTGGGCTTAATATCATGGGCACGGCTTCAACAAATCTGGCGAATTTGACGGAGGGTCTAATGGGAAATTTGGATGGTGACAGGGAAAACGAGTTCAGAAGACCGGATGGTATCATTTTGCCCCCGAGTTCCAGTGCACAAGATATTCACTACGACTTTGGTTTGCTGTGGATGATCAAAGAGGAAGAGTCGATTTTCACTTATCTTCCGGGAAAGTCTTACCGAGACTATTCAAAGCCCGATTTCCAACCTAAATTTTTAGATCCGGAGGAATTAGCATCTTTACCACAGAATATTCTTGACGCATGTGGCGGTTCCATGGATTGTATTTTTGACTACGTGACCACCGGAAGTGAGACGTTCGCTACCGGAACTAAATTGATGAATGAGAAATTTCATGAAAAAATAGAAGTGCTGACTAAACCAATAGACACAGGGCTACCAAAAATGTGTTCGATGGCAGATATTCCGCAAGCTGGGAATGCGGTGGTCTCCGGTTTAGCTAGCTCGGTGACTTCGAACGTTTCCATTTGGACCATTGTGGACTTCCATTGCAAGGAAGGATTCTATGCGCCCAGACCTTTGTTTTGCGTTTGTCTTGATATTAGGTTAGAGGGACCGAGATGGATTTGTGGGAAATACAATAGAATCTGTACCCCCATACAATCAGAGGATATTCTAACTTCCTGCGTGGCGCCGCCAATACCCTTAAACGGAGTTATTCTAGGTTCAAACTACTCACTGGGCGCGACGGTGGAAATTCAGTGTGAATCAGACGAATTCGAAATTTACTGGAGGAACTGCAACTACAATGGGCGAAATGGAATTTGCCAAGATTTTTGCAATGTGACATACACTTGCGAGATGGGGTATGTGAGAAATGAAAAGGCTGGACTTTGGGAACTGAAGCCGGTGTGGACAGGATTTGCTGGAGATATTTCGAGGGTGAGATGTCACTCAAAGTTTACGGAGGGAACTGCTAAAATAGCTCGAGCTGCGTCTTTGTTTTTTCACTTTAGCACGAACTGGAGGCATGTTCCATCTTATGCAAGATCAAAGAAATATTTAACTGGATGTTAATTTAATTGTATTGAAGGATTAATATAATAAAAGTAAAAGTAAAAATATTAAAAGTTTAAAATAAATGATTATCTAAAATTGTGTTAAAATACTTTAAAAAATAAATCTAATATAATTTCAATGCATTTAAGAAAACAACAGAGAAAAAAATATTGTTTAATTTCAAAGCAAGATTATATCATATATTTACAAATTATGGATAAAGTCAACAGTTTATTCTATTCAGACGGTATTCAATGCACACGGACAGTAATTAAAATAGTAAAAACGCAGAAATTCAATCACAACAGTTTGCATCAATTAATTAGTGAATTAACCTGTGTGCCTGTGGAAACTAACCATAAGCTTCCCCCAACTGTTAGTTCGATGACTTCGATGTGTACAACTACAAAGAAAGTTTGGCAATTATTACTTTAAGGTGTTCGCCGCTATCAATTACATTTCATCTGAAAATCGCATAAATTTATTTAGCAGATCAAACTTGTTTACCGAATCGGCGAAGATTGTAATATTAGTTTATTCGTTGTTTCGACGATCTATTGACTTTTTGATACGGGAAGTGGAATGCAATTAATTGATTAATAAATGTAGACGGTTATAACCGCATTATAGCCAGAACATCCTTACATGATGTATCAGGTAATTTAGATAACAATTGCAACATCTCAATTCATGTTTAGCTGTCTGAACGTTATCACAAATAATTTCTTTAATTTCGGTTTTTGTTTTTTAAACGTTTTCCCAATTATTAAAATGTATTCGAATTGTATTCAATTGGTTGCGGTTGCAAATACAAAAACATTACAAATTTGCTGGGTTAAAGCGTCGCTTACTTATTATGTNAATTTCTTTAATTTCGGTTTTTGTTTTTTAAACGTTTTCCCAATTATTAAAATGTATTCGAATTGTATTCAATTGGTTGCGGTTGCAAATACAAAAACATTACAAATTTGCTGGGTTAAAGCGTCGCTTACTTATTATGTGACATATTAATGGTATTAATTAAAAAAGATTTTTGTTTTCAGAGTGTTGTGTTTGTTAAGTGGATACTGGATTGTGTCCCCAAAAGTTTAAATTAAATGTACATTGTACATATGAAGCTAATTTGTAATTGTGTCACAAAGTATTTTTGCAGATTCAGATTGCCAACTGAAAACTTGTTTTGACATGAGTCAATTTGATTAAATGATGCAAAAAAAATTGTGGACATTGCGTGCACTTACTTACCGTCTCACCGCTATCCGATGGACAAAGACAAAAAGTGATGTGATAAAGACATATTTTGCCCTGACATAACATATATGTACCTAAGTTTACAAAACTAACAACAATGAAGATTGACAAAATGCAAAAATTGAATTGAGTAACAATTATTAGTTTTTATTTATGTACTACCTTCAAACTTATAATCTGTTTGTTATTAACCGTCGCACTACATGAAATTGGCATTTCTTACAAAAGCATTTAGACTATATAGGTCAGAGTCTATATTTGAAATACATACATATATCGTCTATGTCTTCCAACTCGTCGTTAAGATTTACATAGTTAATTTTTATACTACAAAATGATTACACAAATGTTTTAGCTAATAATGCCATCAAGCAAAGGTTATTAAAATTTGCGGAACGCTTCGCCTAGATACCATTTAAGTCATCATAAAAGTTTGAAGCATATTTTCATAACCATATTAATGGAATCTTTAATTTTTAATGTAATCTTTAAAGGATTTTTTAAAGAAAATAAATATTCTTTTACGCAGGAGTAAGGAAAATGGATTTTTATGTTGTTTACGTCTGTTTTGTTTCGAGTTTTACGCGATTTAAGATTAAATAAAACCGATAGGGCCGATAGTGATGATAAGATGTTTTTCTGTGTGGAATTGGTTTTATGGCTGAAAATAGGGAAAAAATAATTTTGAAACAGTCACAATCATGAATGTAATTTATGAAATAAATATTACAATGCACTTAATTATGCAGTGAATTAAACAGACTTTTAAAATAACCTTATTTTATTAAAAAAGATAAACGGTACAAAAATATGCGGAAATCCGTCAAATGAAACAAGTAATGTTGTGGGAAAATGTATCATTTTGTTACAAAAAATATACTTCGTAAAAAATGATCAGTGTGCCGTGCGCTGGAATACATTGCCAAACTACGCATTCATCCGCGAGTGGGCAGCAAGCAGTATGGGCTGTGATATGAGCTCCATGGGTGATTGTGGAATTCGGTTTAGTCTTTAGATTAGAGCGACTCGTGTACTTTTGGGTTTCATAGATGATTGGGATCACAGATCAATGAACGCCGTTAATAAAGATATAGATATAAGAAACATTTGAAGATTAATTAAATTAACGTAAATTAAGGGGCGGTGTGCTTAGTTAGTGATTTGGAACGTGCTTTTTCAAAAACACAACTTGATTGGCCGGTAATGATGTGTAAATCAGGTGGTGTGATCGGTCCAAATGACAACGGCATAAATATTAGGAGAAAAAGACGAAACGAATATAATAAAGAAGTATAATTAAAACCCAATCCAGCTGTGCCGTTATATAAATAATGCTCGCTTTACTTTTCTAACGCCTGCTACCCGCGTAGCCTGATCTTTGATTTATTTTTTATAATTGATTGGTGTAATACTCCTTATAATAGAGAATAGCCTTTAACAGATTTGGAAAAACATAGATGGTAGCTATGTATCCCGAGATTTTAAGATTGATGCTTGCATGGAATCTGAATGGTAGCACAGCGTTTAACATAGATGGTAACCATCCCGAAACTTTAAGGTTGGTGTTAGCATATGAATTTTTTTTTGCAAAAGTAATTTTAGAAGTGTAAGTTAATAATATTTATAACCGTTTTATCATATTCAAAATCAAATAGCGACAACAACTATAGGTGTAATTAATACCTTATGCGGTAAGGTAAATTAAACCTAATTTTCTCGTTAACGTTCTAACACCCCGATAAATAACCTCCACCTTTTTAAATGTGGGATCGGGAGAGCAGCCAAGTTTGCGAGAACAGTTTTTTCCTTAGCTAGTCATTGAGCAATTACATAATTGTTATTAGCAAAAAATTCCAACATACGTGGTTTACTGATCAATTAAATGTGGGAACGGGAGAGCAGCCAAGTTTGCGAGAACAGTTTTTTCCTTAGCTAGTCATTGAGCAATTACATAATTGTTATTAGCAAAAAATTCCAACATACGTGGTTTACTGATCAATTAGCATTCCCCTAAGCTTCCTGTTCGAATTGCATTTTATAAGTAATTTGTTTTTTTTCTTGGATTATACTCTTATTTTATTTCATTGCGCATATTAGTTGTAACCGTGCTGCCTTTCATCAATTATGGATGATCAATATCGCTAAATACATATTTGTAACTTGTAATGAAGACCGTGCTGCCTTTCATCAATTATGGATGATCAATATCGCTAAATACATATTTGTAACTCGTAATGCAGATAAACACGTTTTAATTTTTAACAATTTTATGCACTTATTTACAGTACTTATTTGCGTACATTAATTTAAATAATTTCATTTAAAGTAAGTATTAACTAATTATATATAATTGGTCTTATTAGTTAGTTTATTAGTGGTTAGTAGTTATTATTTTAAAAGAAAGTTACTTTGCAATAAAACCGAATTTCAAACCACAACGCCACTCATCAAAAGTTCCCTCGATTGTGGTAGGCTTTTTAATATAGGTTTTTATTGTCCTACTAGGTTAGTTCTTTAGTACCAAAATGTATTCAAGATCGAACCTCACAAGTTCATCATATCTGAATCTTCTGATCTGATCTTGATTGAAGATGGGAAAACGTAAGAAAAATTTGTGAAAATTTACAGCTAGTTTGTTAGCTAGGAATTACTGTTAATTGGTGCCACGGACGGGTCAGGTAAAGTCACATTATTTAAATTTCTGCCTTGTGAGTTGTCCGTTTAACAAAACCAATTTAATTAGAATTAAGCTTAGGTTATTAAAGGGAATTTGAAATTATGGTGAAGTTAGGGTTCAAAGAATGTTTTCCCGCTTTGTTTCGTTTTTGGCTGATGAATCATGTTCTGTAGATTTTGATAATTCACGATGATAAGACTTAAAGGGAAAAGGAAACGAAACGAGGATCTGTTTTGTTCTTCTAAACAAACACGAGTGCAAATTTTCTCTCCGCGACATTTTATTTCTGACTTTTGCTTTTTTTGACTTTTGTGGATTTGCTTCATGCTGACATCCTGACTGGTTACCCTTACAATGTAATATTAATATCATTTATTTCATGGCGACAGAATGGCTAACGCTGTTCATTATCTATACTTTCCATTTACCTACTAGCGTGCTATAGCGTATTTACCTTTAAAATTAATATAGATGTGCGAGTCTAACAATAATGTAATATATGTTGGGGTTCATTCTAGAACATTATTGCACATGTGGATGGACACTTTGATTGTAAGTTCTGTAAACTCAGGAAAGTTGCTTTCATTATACCATGCATTCCACCCAAACGTTCGAGCCAAAACATGAATTTTGCAATGTGACCTACACTTGTGAGATGGGGTATGCGAGAAATGAAAGGGCTGGACTTTGGGAATTGAACAGGATTCGCTGGAGATATTTCGAGGGTGAGATGTCACTCAAAGTTTACGGAAGGAACTGCTAAAATAGCTCGAGCTGCGTCTTTGTTCTTCCACTTGAGCACGAACTGGAGGTATGTTCCATCTTATGCAAGATCAAAGAAATATTTAACTGGATGTTAATTTAATTGTATTGAAAGATTAAAAGTCTAAAATAAATGATTATCTAAAATTGTGTTAAAAATTTAAAATACTTTAAAAAATAAATCTAATATATTTTTAATGTATTCGAGGAAACAACCGGAAAATAAATGTTGTTTAATTTCAGAGCAAGATTATGATATCACATAAAAATTAGTAAACTAAAAAGTAAATAGTTTTTTTCTGTTCAATGCACGCGAACAGTATAAAATTAGCAAAAACGCATTGAATCACAGCAGAGTAACTTACGTTAATTCGTTTGCATCAATTAATTAGTGAACGTTAAATAACATCTGTGTCAAGCTTCCCCAACTGTTAGTTCGATGATTTCGATGTGTTCAAAGAGAGTTTAGAAAATATTACTTTATTTATTTTTGAAGGCGTTCGCCGTTATTAATTACATTTCATCTGAAAATCGCATTAATTTATTTAACAAATCATAACTTTGAACAGATTCGGCCGAAATTGCTATCTTGATTTGGTGTAGTCTTTTATCGACGATCTATTGATGTTTCGATACAGGAAGTCGATTACAATTAATTTATTACTGATTAGTAAATGTTAACCGCATTGTAGCCGGAACATCCTTACATAACATGATGTATCAAATAATTTAAATGACAATTGCAACATCTCAATTCATGTATATCTGTTCTAACGTTATCACAAATAATTCCTTCAATTGCAGTTCATTTTGATTTTAGGTTTCGGTTTTTGTCTAATATTAAGCGTTTTCCCCAATTATTTAAGTGTATTCGAATGGTTGCGGTTGCAAATATAAAACCATTACAAATCTGCTAGGTTAAAGCGTCGATTATTTATTTACATGATATATTGTTACCCGCATTCAATTCAGATAATCTCTTACCGTATATCCTCTTACCATATAGTGTGTAAAGTGATTAGTTTCCGCAAGAAGTTTGAATTCAATGTACATATGATGTATGAAGGAAAATTAGCTGACATTATGTCAAAAACTAGTTTTTTGAAGATTCGGACAAATGACAACTGAAAACTTGTTTTGACATGAGTCAACTTAATTAATTGATGGAAAAAGATTTTTGGACACATGCATGTATTTACTTAATGTCTCTCCGCTTTCCGGTGGACAAAGACAAAAAGTGACGTGATAAATACCGACCTTTAAATACCCAAATTTACAAAACTCACAACAAAAATGAAGATTGACGAAGAAGAATGAAGAAGATTTGATGTAAAATTGAATTGAGTAACGATTAATAGTTTCTATTTATGTACTACTACATCTTCAAACTTACAATCTGTTCGCTATTAACCGTCGCACTACAAGAAATTGGCATTTCCAAAAAACATTTAGACTAATTAATTTGGAGTTTTTTAATTTATACATTTGACGATGTTTATACATTTTGCATATAAAAAATGATACGAAAAAGATAGGCATAATTTCATGCAGGTTTCCACTTACATTAGTTACTGTGTGCTACGACAGCCACGACAATGTACAAACTGTAAGGTATATCTGTATTAAAGGACAGCGTCTTATATGCCATATAATACATAATCAACGCTTTAACCTAGCATAATTCAAATGTTGTCCATTTTATTTGTAACCATTCGAATAATGCATTCAAATAATTGGGAAAAAGTTTAAACTTGAAATGTGAAATGGTGAAAAATAGTAAAAGCACACGAAATGAAGTAAAGTCAATTGCGTTTTGAGTCACCACCGCGTAGGGTGTTGGGGCAGTAAATATGTCGAATAATTTTTAAAATACTTTACGCCGAAATAGTTTCGGAGGCAGTAAGTTGTTTTTTAATTATTCATTAGCAGAGAATAAAACTAATTACCATCATGGAGAGGTGGACAGAGTGAAGTGGAGATATTAAAATAAGTAATAAAAATTATAAATTTCAAACAGTAAATGGGAATGGGGTAAAAAAACTTTCCCTGCGTCTAATATGCCTAAGGTGTTAAACTGTGTGACTTCGACACTAGATTTATTAAAGATGCGCTATAAATGCTAAATTAGGAACAGATGAATCTTCTCTGTTTAAGATAGGCAATGTTAATTAAAAGGAATTAATTAAATGTATGTAATAATTTGCTAAAACGTCAAATTTCCCGAAATCTATTTCTAATTTAAAGAGTTCTACACCATTCAGATTAAATTATATATAAAAAGCATACCGAGGAAAAAAGATCCAGCTCTTCGAGGTTGCAGGTTTCAGTCGATCAAGTTATAACTAGCCATTTCACAGTGTAATTCGAAATAGGAGATTTCTCCCAAAATTCAGATTTGCTCAAAACTTGAAATGTCTCTGTATTTTTAGTATCGCGGACTTAAGTAAATTATAAAATTAACCACAGAAATGCATAAAATTGTTGTAAACAATATTTTTGTATAACTCTTAGAATACTTACTCTAAAGTTGTAAAATTTCTGTATTACGTAGAGATATATATTTTTTATACTTCGTATATAATGGTTTGACAAAACAGTGTGAATTTTAAAAGTTTTAATTGATTGGGTGTACAATTTTTCAATGTTCACCTACATTTTTCACCCTTTACGTGCACCTATCTGCAGCTGAATTAAGTACCAATAAATATAACATTTTATGGAGTTTCACATGACAATACGGGTTTGGTGGTCAAATGCGGTCAAAATGAAATATACATACCCACCCATTTTGAAATTATTAATTGAAATATGTAACATTTGCACGGCGGCCCCTAGAATGTTCAGATTATTTTGCTCTTACAGCACGTGAAAATAAACACGGCAAGCACAAAATTCTTGCTGATGGCGTCTAGCTTCAGAATGTATTTCGGGAATCAGCATAGTGCATTGGATTACACTGTGCATTTCGTGATCATGTATTACTAAAATAAATGAAACGCTTGATACTCTACTTTTGGAACATACACGAATATTCTTTTTGTTGTTATTATTATAGTGTATTTACCTAATACTGCGGTGAATTACATGAGGAATGGCAATTAATTACGTGATAACAAAATTTTAGCAACGGTACAAAGATGATGTATAAGTCATCTAATAAAGTAATGATACTAAAAATCGGCACAAAAATGCATCAATTATTGCCAAAACATTTCTTTATCATTACATAAATCTGTAATTTTGAATTGCACATTTTCTTCACGACAGTAATATAATATAATATACTATAATATACATTACACTTACTGTAGTTTATCGCAGAGGTTTATGGATTTGCACCAAAGCTAAGAAGAAACCCAAAACTTCCATCACACCCAGATTAACAAGTTACAAAATCTTCAATATGATTATATTATACTATCTGGCTTTGAATACTAAAATAAAATTAAATAATGGTAAACCCAAGCAAAATCGAAGTATAGAATAAATGTAAAATTCTCAAAGCTAATGGAGGCATAGTTTTGTTCACACATGTAAAAAACGAGTTGTTAAGTTTTTGCAATATCCTAATGCAATGTCATTATTATGGTTGAGAAAACATGTAGGTAAGCGAGTAATGTAGTAGTTAAGTTAGAAAATCACAATAAAACGCAGGATTTACTTGATAATGACATCACATTATATCAATGTCATGCAGGGCCATGTCATGTAATGGAAAATTTTATTGAATCTTCTGTGTGTTATTTTAATAAATTAGTAAATTCAGTAAATTTTTTAGTAAATTTCCAAGAAAATTCAAAGAAGCTCTTCACATCAGAAAAAACGCTAACGTGACCATAAACAAAAACGATGGAATGGAACTAAGCCACCAATGGATACCAACACTTTTGCAATACATTTAATTTTGGTGTAATTTAAAAACTATCCAAAATCAATGTTTAAGCTACTGGTTCGTTTTTTTCACTTAATTTTAATTTGTGCACTTGAAAATGCCTGTGGGATAACCTGGCGAAAGCTTGTGCTAACTTTTCTAATAAAAATCAAAAACCTAAATAGCCAAAATTGTCAAATTCATAAATTACTAAAATATTAAAACTGTACCTATTTCACATTGAAAACGCTTCTATAGCTGGTTCAGACATCTAATTTTTAAATTATGCTGTAATGCATAATTTCCAACCTGTAGCATTGAAATGACTCAAAAACATACATTGCTTGAAATACAAGTACAACTGTGTTTGTCAATAAAACTATGCAAGTCATCAGCTTACTGGCGGGTGAAAATCTTGTATATGTTGAAATGCAAGGAACATTTAATCAACCAAAAAGAAACCAACAGAAATCGACAAATGTCATATCATGTGTACAACTTAAATACTACGTGTATTCTTTTGGGGCGAAGAACCTATCTATAAAATAGCATTTTACATCGAATTCCTTAATATTGACGTTAGACTCCACCATGGGCACAATCATAAATTAAAGAAGAAATAGGATAGAAAAGTAAAAATGGACAACTTAAACAGACCTAACAATGTGCATTCTTATTAGCAATTTAATACATAGATACCTTTTAAATGACGTTTTGTTTGAATGAATTAAATCATTGCTTCTTTAGGTATACACTAATAACTCATAAAATACTTTCTACTATGGATCTAATTTTAATATACTTAAAAGCCAAAGGTATCTTCTGCATTTAAAGTGCATTTTTGATTTGGGAGAATGGAGAACGTTTGAGGAAAAGTGCTTTTGCAATGAATTTTTAGAACCTTTTGTGTTATTGCGTTTGTTGCATGGTCTCCTT
>VYYJ01004306.1:0-13746 GCA_021029165.1 Cyphoderus albinus
AACTTGCTCCAGGCAACAATTTTTGGCCGAGCAAGCTCCTTTGAATTTTTAAAGGACTTAATGGCACTTTAGCCGAAATTTCATTACTTGTTTGATAAGATTCTTTTTCTTTTTAATTGTTGTTAGTAGCGTGCTCAAATTAAACAAATGTGAAATGTTGCACGCACCTCAACTAAAACGCTCGAAAACACGTTTCAGGGTTTAATCGTTGGTCTTTCTTTGTATGTATATGCATATACGCTATGGAGGACTATGAAATATAGTAGTAACTGTGAACCAATTTCTGCGTGAGTGAGGAAACAATTAAAGAATTCGATTGCAAAGAAAATTTTGACGCGACAGTTTTTCCTCCTTCCTCGTTTAACACCTCGCCTCAACAGTAATGGTTAAAGTTGAAAACATAATAAAATTCAAGGGCATCATAATCGTAGTATCATAGTATAAACTTAATTGTTCATTTTTTAAATCTCGCAATAATTTCAAAAATATCTTTTTTCCTTTTGTTAAATTCATAATATTTTCAATTCCAACAATGTTAGCAATGAAAACCAAAATCAGTCAGAAATAAGTAGGTCATTTAAATGAGACTAGAAATTAGAAAGAATTGAAAAACGAGACGGCATCATTCGCGACCACTTCGGGTTCTTCAAAAGTGTGAAAGTGTCCACCCTTCGGGGCAACGCTGTATCTACTGATGTTTGTGTACTTCAAAGCTGCGACCCATTCTGCAGACACTACAAGGTCCTCAGGCATGATAAAGCAATCGATTGGGACGTTTGTTGGTACGCTAAAAATTGTGTACAAACAAACAGGATTCTTTTCAAATTTTTTTATTTGATTACATTACGTAGTCTATTTTAAATGTTAGTTTATTTTAATTTACGCGTCCAGAATATGTTTTCGTGTAGGCAAAAAAGCCTCCGAGTAAAGTCGCATTGACGTGGTTATCGATCCAGTGACCCAATAAACCATAACATTATCTAGAAGTTCGTCCATCGTGAACTTCTCCAAAATGCCTCCATCCTCCCTAGAAATCCATTTGCGGTTTGTCCAGACGGAAAACTTCTCCATGATATAGGCAGCCAGTCCAATGGGGGAATGGGAAACTCCCACTCCAACGGTATCGGGTTTGGTAGCTTGAATGTGGAAGTAGCCCATTTCACGCATGACGAAACTAAAGAAATCTCCAAAAGGAATAATGTGCTTTGCCACATCTGATGGAGCAAACCATGACGGAAAGGTGGAAGATATGATGGACCGAAGGACACCTGCCCCAGAAAAGTCTTCACATGCACTTGCATGTGCAGCAATAATTCTAAATTTAGAATAATAAAATTCAATTATTATTAAGACAGCTAAAATAAATAATGTTAGAAAACAATAAATTTTATAAATAGCAAACCTCTCTGGGTAGATTGTAGAAATATCTGAGACGATCAAAGCACCGTAATCCCCACCCATTACGAAAAACCTCTTGTGACCTAATTTTTCCATTAGTCGTTTGAAAATGTTGGCGATCTCCACAGTGCTCATTCCAGGTCTGGCTGCTCCAGATGAAAAACCAAAACCAGGTAGTGAAGGAATGATAAGCTCATAATTAAATTTGGAATTCTTGGGTTCAGAAAGCAATGGAATAATCTTTTGATGCTCCACGATACTTCCCGGCCATCCATGCATAAGCAGCACAGGTCTAGTAGTCACACCACTCTTCGCTGTAGGCTTCACATGGTAAAAATGAATATCAACTAATCAAGGCCTCCGACTTTCGTCTTGAACTGTGGATATTTATTCAGCAGCTTTTCTCTCGCTTTCCAGTCATATTTGGTGAGCCAATGGTCACCAACGTTTTTTAGAAACTTTGAGTTAAATCCATACTCAAATCCGATTCCCTCCAAAGGCGCCACCAGTCTGTTGGAATCCAGCTCACGCTTCAGTCTTGTCTTCAGATCGTCAATCACAGTCGCTGGGATGTCGATTTTGAAAGGTCTGATGGAAGCGTCTTCCTTCTTTCCCTGTTCCGATTTCGGCCCCCAGAATTCATCCTCAACTTTTGGAACTGGGTCACGCTCAATGAGTTTCAGGTAGCCGAATCCAATTCCAATAGGAATGGCCAGCAGAATCAACTTTGTTAGGAAACCCATTGTTGCATAATAATAATTTGATGAAGTTTATAAAATAACGTTGATGATGTTGACCAGCAAAACCACACGATGTTGCCAACTCGGTGTTCTGACTGAATGACTTTGCTCTCGCAATTTCTGAAAGAGTTATATTGTTTAAACGCGTTTTTGTCCCATTGACCAAATTTAAAGGCTAGCCCAACTAATGTATTTGCTTGTTGTGAGTTAGCAGTAGTACAGTTGAGTTGGGTTGAAGCTGAATGATATTTAATAATCGCAAGTTACTGGACACGTTCCTCCTGAAAGAAATCGCAAGTTGAAGTGTCTGAACTCAATAAGCAAAATGTTCTATAAGGTATTTCAGAGTCCAATAAGAATCCATGGAAAGAGAGAAGTTGTTATTATCTATGTGGTAGAGTGGTGCATCAATTATGTTGTTAGGTATGATTATGATTATAACCAAAAGTGTCGCAATATTACCATGTACTCCTATTACCATCAGAAAGTGGCAAACTGGCAATACCCAATAACACTGACGCTTCGTATGAATGAGCGAGAGAGCTTTTTTGTCTTTCATAAATTCACAAGGTCAAATTTGCTGTAAGCATTTTTGCCTAAAATTGCCGAGCTCTGCGAATGCATGTTTGACCGATGAGTTTCATTCAATTTTATTGCCAATGTCAGTCTATTAATAGATGGTTTATGCAAAAAATATACAGATGTAGGGTGTAATGTAAACCGGCCGGTTTAAAAATTCTTGTTGAACTCTTGCTTGAATGATGATAACCATAAATGTCATCATATCACAAAGTGTTAAAATATGAAACAGCTTCTGCTGCAACAATTTCCGGGACCTCAAAAGCCGCAAAATGACCTCCTTTATCGTACACCGTAAACCGCTGGATATTCTTGTACCTGATGCGAGCTACAAACTCTGGAATTACGTTGAGATCTCCGGAGAAGATTTGGCAATCGAATGGGACATCAGTGGGCACTCTGAAATGAAAAGTAAATTTTTGCAGTGAGACACTATGATGTAATGCTGATGATTATGTTAATTTTTATTTTATGCAAATGCAGGAGAAAAGTTATCAGTTTATTACGAGTCAAGTAGCGGTTTCCTCGCTGGAATAAGATTTTCCGAGTACAATCGCTGCGATGTTGTGATTGACCCTGTGACCCAGTAAATCATCACGTTATCGAGGAGTTCATCCAGGCTAAAGTTATCCAGGATTCCGCCATCTTCTCGTGAAATCCAAGTACGGTTCGTCCAAGTGGAGAATTTCTCCAGGATGTAGGCTGCCAGGCCAAGAGGTGAATGTGTCAATGCAGTTCCCACTGTGTCTGGTTTTGTCGCTTGGATGTGAGCATAGCCCATTTCTCGTGTTTGGAATGAAACAAATTCTGAGAAGGACGATGCGTATTTCCTAAATTCTTCTGGTATAAAGACGGAGGGGAAAGTGAGTGCCAGGATGTTTCTCAAATTAGCGTAATTTGACATGACAATACAAGAAGTGGAGTGTGCAGCAATCACACTAAAAAGGCATTTTAAATTGTCATTTTAATGAATTTCCATTTGAAATTACGGGTTATCATTTATTAGTGGGTACTCCTACTCACTTGTCTGGATACAGTGTGGCCATGTCAGCGATTATGAACGAACCCCAGTCACCACCAAGTACAAAATATTTTTCGAATCCAAGGCGTTGCATCAATCTCTTAAATATATTGGACATTTCTGGTGTGCCCAGACCCGGTCTTGCGGATGCACTTGAGAATCCGAAACCAGGCAGGGAAGGTATGATAAGCTCGTAATTATACAAAGAACCTTTTGGTTCTGAGAGAAGGGGAATTATCTTCTGATACTCCACGACACTTCCTGGCCATCCGTGAAACATCAAAATAGCTCTTGTCTTTGTCTTGCCACCGTTTTCTGATTGAGGTTTTGGCTTCACATGATAAAAATGGATGTCGAGACCACCAATTTTTGTTTTATACTGGGAATATTTGTTCAAAAGTTTTTCTCGGTTCCTCCAGTCATATTTCGTGAGCCAGTAATATCCAACGGTTTTGGTAAGAAACTTGGAGTTGAAGCCGTATTCGAACCCCACATTTTCCAGAGGAGCTACTAAACGATTTGACTCAAGTTCTCTTTTCAGTCTTTCCTTTAAGTCCGAAATGATCTCGTCCGAAATGTCAATTTCAAAGGGATGCACAGAAGTGTCTTTCTTTTCTTTATAATAATCAGACTTTGGTCCCCAGTAAGCATCTTCAAGAATCGGTACTGGGTCAGGTTTTGTTATAGTATAGAATAAATATCCAATTCCAATTGGGACTAAAAATAAAATTGTTTTGAAAAATCTTCCCATTTCACTAATATTTTAAAATGTTGAGTTTCAAACAGTGCCACGAGAAACCAAAACTTTCGAAAACCACTACGATGCATCACGTTTGAAATAAACGTTGGACACATTTCAATAAATGTACTTTTTTCTGAAAACAACGACAGTTTAGAATAACTCCAATGTTCAATGACGAACAAGGAAAGTTAAAAATAAAGAACTTTCCTTCATTAAATGGTTCAATGGTTTATCGATTAGAATCAAAATTAGATACCTGCTTTACCATAAGTTTCAAACACCTTCAACATATAATGACCTTGAAATTTGCGGCCAATAATTATCAAATTTAATTTACCTTGTGCATGAAAAGGTTACGTCTCTTGGTGTATGTGTATCTTGATGTGCGAACTGGTTTTTAGGCCGATTTGCTCAATTTAATTGCAATGACGAGTTCATTGTAAATAAGAATGGAATGTTAAATGTCATTGTTTATGGGGAAAACGCAATGTATTTTATGACTGTAAAAGAGGAAAAATGCCTTAACTGTTAAACAAAATGGAAAATGGAATGGCACCTGTAAACAGAAAACGCTTAAGATTACGATCGCAATAGCCGGAAAAGTTAAAATAAGATGATTGGATTGAGAAACTGTTAAGTTTAATTAACACAGGAAATTATTTTCGTTTGACGTTATTTATTGAGGCATCTATTCAGGTACAATTAATAATGTCTTAATAGGTTCTCCTAAAACTTCTCGAAATGATTCAGTGCATTTTCGGCTACAACCTGGGGAACCTCAAACGCTCCAAAATGACCTCCGCGATCCGCAATTGTGAAAGAAATATTTAAATATTTGTATGTTAGCGCAAATTCCGGGAAGATGGCAATGTCGCCGGGCAAAAATTGACAGGAAAAGGGAACATTTGTCGGCACTCTGTGTGAGTAATCCAAAACATAAAATCTTAAAAATTATGAATTCAATATCTTAAAAAAAGCAAATGTAAATAACTTGAAAATTTATTTTTCAACCTATCCATTTTATGCTTTTTGTCCGGGTCCATTTGTTCCTTGTACAATCTCATGGAGGTGGTGATTGAGCCGGTGACCCAGTAAATCATCACGTTATCCAGCAACTCCTCCATAGTGAAGTGTTCCAGAATGCCACCGTCCTCCCGATCTTTCCAGGTTCTGTTGGTCCAAGTGGAAAACTTTTCCAATATGTAAGCCGCCAATCCTAATGGAGATTGGGTGAGCGCTACACCAATAGTGTCTATTTTTTTAAAAAATCAGTTCAATATGCATAGTATTATAAAATACAAATGAAATTCTGTTTTTTTTTTCATTTTTAGATAATTCGCATTTTTCCTATGGTCTTAACCTGGCTTAGTCATTTGTAGATGACCATATCCGGTTTCTCTGATCATAAATTTGACATAGTCCCAAAATGGCAGAATTCCCTTATCAAATCCTCCTGGCATCAGCCAAGACGGAAACAGCGTGGCCAGGGCGTAGCGAATCTGACCGATTGGGGCCAATGGAAAGCACATCGTGGAGTGAGCAGCAATGACGCTGTGGACCAAGAAAACAAATTAATATTATTTTAAGTAGATATAGAATAGCCACCTAATGATTAGCGCATTTATGTAATTACCTCTGTGGATATAATGATGCCATATCACTGATGATCACACTTCCCCAGTCGCCCCCTGCTACATAAAACTTGTCATGTCCAAGCCTGGACATGAGCCTTTTGAAAATGTTTCCAATTTCAGTAGCAGATAAACCTTTTCTGGCAGCGGCACTGGAGAATCCGTACCCGGGAAGACTCGGAATTATTAGCTAAAAACCCATGATAAGCAGAAATTAAATTACACGATGTTCCACTTAATTTTCAATATTAGCTGCAACTTGTTACCTCGTAATTATATTTCGATACGTTTGACTCCGAGAGAAGCGGAATGATCTTCTGAAACTCCACGAAGCTTCCAGGCCACCCATGCAGAAGTAGCAGAGGTCGAGGCTTCGAGCCATTTCTCACTGGAGGCTTCACATGCTGGAAGTGAATTATCAGTCCCCCGATTTTGGTTTGAAAATGGGGAAACTTGTTGAGTATTTGCTGTCTTTCGGTCCAGTTATACACAGTAAGCCAATAGCTGCCAACTGTCTTTAGAAATTGGGTATTAAACCCAAAATTAAATCCGGACTTCTCCAGCGGCGGCGTTACTTTATTAGAGGCCAATTCTAGTTTCAGTCTTTCCTTAAGGTCAGTTAGGACAACATTTGAAACGTTAATCCTAAATTCGTGTAACCGATCGGACCCATCTTGATTTTCCGGGGTTTTTGGTTCTAATGCCCAGAATTCATCCTCCACCTGTGGAGGGTCGTGGGGTGCAATGATGCAGAAATAAATTTCTGCTACAATCGCCGCCACGACTAGTACCGTTCCTAAAAGGGTGAGCAGGCCCAGGCGTCCCATGTTGCGGTTATTAAAGAGCAACTATGAATGAAGTCGCGTGATCAAGAAATGTAAAATGATGAAATGATGTAGTAATGCTATCTTTTGATGAGGAAAATTTAGTTAAATTCTAATATGAGCAAATTTTCCTTTTTGTAACTTAAAACTTCCTTGAAACACGCTTGCCTTGGCTAGTCCAGAAAGCCATTTTCTGTCCTAACCCTGTTTACGAATATCTTTATTACTGTAAAGAATTAGAGTTTGTCAACCTGATTTTATAGGAAAATCGAGTTAGAACATTTACCAATCTTCTTGCTTTAATGCTTAATTATCGATTGTTACGAGCACTTCCGCTGTTTTAGATAAAGTTTAACCAATCGGATTTGTATAAAAGTTAAAATCTTTGTTTGCGACTCCTGCGCTTCCATTGATGTCTAGCGCAAACAAGGGGTTAATGAATTCATGAAATGAAACATTTTAATGGATTGAGGTAACTGATAATGAAAAGTTAATTGCTTATAGATGTTATTTGGAATCTTAACAAGTGTTAAACAATGGAATTGACGTAATATTAAAGAAATAGAAACGTTTGAATTACGCGTATATACATAAATAAAAAATATTTTTATTAACTGATTAAATTAGCCTAGAAGATAATTAATTAGCAATAAATTTTGAGTAATTCCAATTACAGAGAAATGCCGAGGTCTTCCTAATCAAAGAGGTGAACGAATTGAAAATAGAATCTAAATGAAGTAAATTAAATACAGTGAAATATAAACCTGTCGTAATTTACTGTAGGCCACAAAGCTAAATTATTTTACCACATCATATTTAATTTAGAATACAAATCATTGATTTGAAATCAATGAAATTCATTATATGAGAACAGAAATGTTCGTTGCACTACATCCAAATTTTAGTTTTTATATGCCAATGATTTGGTGTCTTTCTCGCTTTTCAATTCAATTGGCGAGTCGATTTAATAGGGACAATCAAAACGATTGAGGCTTAAATATTAGACTGTCTATTCAAAATTAAAATTCCTTATTTAAATAAAACAATTTTAGTTGTTTGGAACATTTGTGGTGAAAAGCTGAATTGTAGGAAATTAGAAGATTAGACATGATTTGAATTAAATACATGCGTATCATCAGTACTGTGTTTGACATTTTTGGCTTTGCCTTGTATCACGACGCAAAGTAACTGCAACTGCAACTGATGATAACTCAGCATTTATTATAATACTACCACAATAACTGGATAGTCGTAGTTGTCACCCTTCTTGCGGCAACATTCTGGATTCATGAATGCTATCAATGCAATGATTATTGTCGGAAGCAATTCCAATGCCTAAACAATATTCAGATATTTTACGGAATGAAATTGAACATTCCGAAAATTAATAATTGTGAAACCAAATTGAAAGCGTCGTTTTGCATTTACCGACAAAATAAATTTCATTCATTGTCACTTGATTTTCTTCGTCACAATATTTTTTCCATTTGCAAACACAAAATAGGACTTCACCGGGGCAAAGCGAGAAAACCAAGTGGATTAGTCTCATACAAAAGACTTCTCATTTAACATCTTAAGTATGCATGTATGTAAATATATCTCATTGGGCAGTTTGGAAAGTGACGAAGAATGTTATTTTGTACTGACTGATATATTTGGTAGGGACTTGATATATTTGGTTAAAATTAGTGAAAGTTGAAAAACTAAAAAACTGGATTTTGCTACACGTTAGTAAATTATACTAATTATGACATTTAATTTTAATTTGAGATAATTAATTGTATAATGTGCTCTATGGGTCATCGACTCTATAAGAGTAAGAGTCAATAAATTCAATTCAATTCAATTCAATAATTTTAATTTGTTCGAGATGAATTCTTTATTTCATATTACATTATATTTACATTATATAATTAACTTATTTATCAAATTGCATAATTTATTTTAAGTGTCAGAAAGTGTATTTTTCTGCATTGTATTCGGCAGTGTATTTATTTGATAATATAGAAATAAAATAAAATTATGTTATTGATTAACATGTTTGTAAAGAGAAAGGTAAATTTCTACATAATTAAATTAAAGCATTTCGCTTGCGCATCATACCAACCCTCCAACTGAATTGCTTAACTCCAACACAACTGTCCCTCCTAAATTCTCTTACCCTGGAGGCACTGCTCCGTCTTAATTTTACATCCACTTTAAAAAGCACCTGCATCAAACACTCATAGCTCTTTGAAAGTTTCCTTTTTCCCTTGTAGACAATTTCACTCATCCTCTTTTTAATATAGGCAATCTTTTTCAACCAACCTTTGATAACCTCCAGAATGAAAAGCATGGTCGCAGCAAGTTGACCACAAAATGGCAAAAGCAAAATGATTAATGCATTTCCTCCCGTGGACGGCTTTCCAAATGTTTCCTTAACAATTCCCCTACTCGAGAAAGCATTGTTTTCAACAAAGAAATTCGTCCACCTTTCCCAAATGCCTGCTGAAGAGATGGAACTGATTCTTCTAAAGATTTTGTGATGTACCCAACCCTCCAGATGAAAAACGACATTCATCTCAAAATAAGTCTCTGTCCCGATAGTTATCACCGGATGTTTCTTATGCAGCCTTTTAGCGTACCTCTGACACAAAGGCAGGGGCAGGATTAGTGCAATATTATTACAATTTTTATCTACATCGCTTATAAGAGTTTTCATTTCTGTGTCGCGGAATTTATCTCCAAATGATTTTTCTAGTTTGCTCATGTTAAAGATTCGCCTATTTTTCAAAAGGTTTATCGCGGTCAGGTTGAGTACTTCTCTGAGAATCGATTCTGATTTAGGGTGGAGTTCCGTGGAATTGAGAATATTTTTTACGCTGTTCGTGCCTTTTATTGTGGCGTCTGGTTGGGTCATCATACGTGAAAGTGTGGATACCTCAGACTCGGCTAGTGCATCAATTAGCTCATTCAATTCTTGCAAGTGATGAAGTTGTGAGTTTTTGTCATGCTGAATTGGCTCTCTAAACTCAAAGGGAAAACGGTGGAACGTAGAGAAAGAAAGTGACCTTGAATAAACTTTGTATTTATCTTGCACCAGCTCAGATAATTTTTTGTATAAAATCGGCTTTCTAGCAGAGATCAAGTTGTAAACGTTTGTGCTTTTATAGCCGGTAGTAATAATAATTCCCGTGAGAAGATACGTAGCCAATATTAGTCTGAGACGGTTTTGAGTTGTTAGAAGCTTTGGAAATGGAAACTCCTGCTCCAGAAGAGCTTTCACCAAAGATAAGATAGGGAGATGGGCAAAGAGCTTCGTCAAGCTGTAATTATCATCAGACTTCAAATTTTCCTGTAAATGTGAAATCTGCAATAAGATAATTACAGTGGTTACTACTAGAAGAATGATTGTTAGGTAAATCCAAACAGGTGCCTCGTAAGCAGTTAACGTTTCATAGTATGGTACGACGGAAGGTCCGCGTGTTCCACAGGTGAGAAATCTCAGGGATAGCAGGTGAGTTCTGAGTGTCACGGGATAAGCTGGATCAAACGTTGCCCGATTTAATTGGCGGTAGATCTTAATAATGTGATTGCAGTCGTCTTGGTGGAGACAATCAAAAGGACTTAGTTGGTACTTGAATTTGCCCAGTATTGAATGCCATAGTGAAGTGTAGATAGAGTCTAGGTCATCTTCAGTCGGGCTTATAAAAGTTTTTGATAATGTCTGTTGTAAAGTAAGGTTTGATTCGGTGATTGGGTTAAAATTTGTGAAGTTTGATAACTGGCCCATTTCAGTTAGTTGAACTTTGTTCAAAATAAAAGTTCCTTTCTCCAGATGACATTCGAGGCAAAGCTGAAGATGCACCACATTTGTTTCGAAATTGTTTTTATCAGTCACAACATGGAAAAATATCGAGTTCGAAACGGCCAGTCTCAGAAAACCCGGAGTTGAGTAGGACCCGGGTATTGCTCCTGTTCTGTCACTGACCCATTTGTTGACAAAGTTGATGCGATTCTTGCTTGTGGTCAGAAGTATGTTTACAGTGGGAATGGAGGACGGAATCTGAAGTGAGAAACCTCTGCTTACATTGACAAATTCGAACATTTGAGGATACTCAAAATCCTGGAGGTGAAAGTCCTTGGGGAAAAGTGCAATGTCTACGTAGCAGTTCCAGGGCTTGGAACGCACGGCAAAGGAAATGAAATTGAAGGACTGTCGTCCATGTCCACTCCTCACAGAGGTAATGCTTGAGTCTGGCACCCAGGTGAATTTCATAGGTTTGTCACCTAGCGTGTGATTTTTGCCATCGTCATCGTCCTGGACAACTTTCACTGTGGAAAATTGTGACTCACAGGTTTTGTTTCGTGAAAGAAAAATCCCAGGAATTGGCCTTTTTGACAGGATTGGTGATTGCAAACGGCCTAAGTTTACATGTTGGAAATTATTCATGGTGATAACACATTTCTGCTCGCTCAGGGGTCTGACCACACTTTCAAGTGAATTTAAGTCAGGAATGTTGGGAAAATTTCGGTACTCCAAAATTTTATCTTTGATGTACTCATAATTTCGTTGAAGGTAAAGACTTTCTTTCGGCAAGTTTTCCATCAATTCCCCCTCCTTCCACTGACCCCATTTCTCAAACGATTCAATGCAAATAGAATTGATGTGAACAAAACACAGGAACTGGATAATCGTGAAAATTAACATTTTCACACTATTAACGTTTGATAGAAATTTCATTGTCGTTACTCAATACTAGAATTAACTTTCCAACTGAAAATGTATAGATCTTTTTTTTATTTGAATGTCAGTAAAACTGTTGGAAATTCCCCATGAAACAGTCCTTGAAAAGTACTCCAAGCTCATCTACAAAAATGTAGAAGTAAATGTATTGTCATATAGACATGAATGGCAAAGTTGAAGACATAGAAGTATGTAAATAACATGTTTTTGATGTTCAAGCCTTGAATGAGCTTGGCATTAAAAATTAATTAATCAGGCTCGTCTTATTTCGTGGTGTATGATATTATGGAAAATATTTTTCCAATTCTAATGGAAGCAATATCAGTCTAATATTTAATAGTGGGTAGCAATAACAAAGTAATCCATAATCCATGTGGGTTTAACGGAATAGATTAATATAAGTTTTACATCCGTGTTTTTAAGACAAACATACAACGAAACGAGCAACGAGCTATCGGCGATGAAATTGTAACCTGGAATTGCGAGGCTGCATATTAAATTAGATAGATGTTTTCAACAACACCCGCTGTGTCCGGGTGTTATTGTATGGTATTTAAGTATGAATGTAAAGAAAGCGGATATTTAAACACAGAATCGTCATCAGCCTCAACACAATAATAAGATTTAATTACTACGGACTCATCAAAATGTTTATCGGAAGAAAAAAACGAAAACAAAAATCCAATTCCGATCATTCCAAACAACACAATAAATAATTCATATAAAATTTGATTTGTACTAAATAAATGCTCCAGTATAAAAATACAATTTCATCCTAACGTGCATTTACAAATATGCGACACATAATGATTTCTACTTCTATACACTGTGCGACATCTTATCCGTTTCCGTTATCTTAAAATTAAATTCATTATAAGCATCCGCAATCATGCCGCAAAACTATTTTTCGATGTAATTTCATCTAGCTCAAAAACTTCAAATATTCCAATTCATTGGATTGCCTGCTACAACTTTCTTCACGTAAATATGTAACTTTCTCGTTTCACAGCTCCACCTCAGAGTAGTCCTTGGCAGATGTGGCACCGTGCATCTCGCCACCTGTTCTCATTTGAATTTTAAATAAAATTAAAATGTCATGAGTCGTCTTTCAGTAAATATGCAGCATGCAAAAATATTCCTTTTAATTATTACCGTAAGAATAAGTCATCAGGACGAGGACGAAGCCGCTCCAGGTAGGCTTGGCGAATAGCATCTAGATCCAAGTTCTCCACCTCCACCGGCTCCACTTTCACTTCGTCTTCTTCCATCAATTCCACAATTGTAGTATCTGAGTTTGGACGGATCCAGTTGTCAGTGGGCTCAATCTTCACTTCATTCTTCACTTCCATTGGAACTGCATCTTCAGCCAGATCAACTCGTACAGCGCCTGACCAAACTTAGACAGTTTATTGTAATATAATTATTTTTAAAATATTTGTTAACTTTTTGTAAAGAAATATTTGTAATAGTTCTTCTTACCTTTCTTTGCTGATGCAGCAGCGTTCACGTTCACGTCCCTTTTATTGTAGCCAAGTCTGACACTCGCTTCTCGGATGAGTCTCCGCATCTCTTCGACCTCGTTTAGGGTCTCTTGTCTCTGGGCGGCCTCGGCATCAACGCATGCTGTTATTAAGTCACACAACTGCTCCAAACTGCCTTTTATCTGACGATGCATGTGGTTGCAGACATGATTTATGGCGAATATTGGGTTTTCAATAATGTCCAGAAGAGCTCGGGAATGCGTTAACAAATCCGCTGCGACAGGATTTACCACCGGTTTGTTTTCAATTGGCGCAGCTAAAACGGGATCGTAGCAAGGAAATGGATATTCTCGTTGCATCCCCTCCTCTCGGTTTGCCCGATTTGCCTCCGAAGCTAAACCCCGAGAGGGTTGGGTGGATTTGTTGTGATCCATAAAAAATGATTGACTGGAAGTGGAAAAAATATTTATCTAACTGGAATAGTTTCTTGCTCGAATCTCGCTGCGGCTAAATGCTTTTAAAAGTTAAAATTAATTTAATTGATCTTTTACTTTTTTTGCCTCACAACCTTCCACGACACAAGACAAGAGTTGACTGCATAGGT
>VYYJ01004307.1:0-13746 GCA_021029165.1 Cyphoderus albinus
TGGCAATGCAAAATGCAATCGCATGGCGGTATTATAATATACTGCTATTTTTTGACTGATAACGTCTTGTGTGTGTGATAAGATAAGACACAATTAAATAAAATGTTGCATACCGTCACATTTTCACTTGGTATTTAGTTTTGTCATTTCATTTGAAAAAACTCTTCATCCTGAAGTTTTACCAAACAACATGAACTAATTCAAATCGAATGTAAAGATTAAATCCATAATTGTTATATTACAACGGCCTCCGTAAGTTTCGTGTGTAAACGAGCCAAAAATATCTCACAGATTTTCTTCCTTCCGCGTTAGGTGTGTTATTTGGATCATATTTAACGCGCAATTAATCGAAGCAACAATTTGTTTATAAACGATTTATCAAAGTTGACAAAGTGTAATATGTCGCTTTTCTTGATATATAAAAATCCGTTCTTACTATAAAGACAGAAAAACAACGAGAATTTTACAAAAGAAGCAACCAAAATTCTTTAATAAAATGTACACTGTAAAATTAAGTTATTTTAGGACTTTTCATTCAGGTTTTCAATTTCATTTATGTATTCATTTTGTGTTTTGGTGAGATTTGTAAATTAAGAGAAAATATGAGATGAACTGATTTCATTATCATTGTTCCCGTTCTGACTCTGTGACTTATGTCTTAAGAGAACAACTGACTATGATGAAATATTATGAAAAAGAATGGTGGAGACGGAATTTAATTCTGTGTCATTGTCATCTTAATTTTGTATGGCAGGAAATTAAGGATGCTTTTACTTATCAAAGACTAAAATAGTGGACGGATATGGACATTTTGTTTTTATTTAGTGAATTCTAGGAACTGAAAGTTTTCTTCAGCCTTTCATTTCATTTCGCTTCATTATAAATTTTGTTGTCACAAAACAAAACAATATTAAGAGACAATAATAATATTAAGTTTTCCTGAGAAATGAATAAATTACACAAAGTTAAAATAATAAAGAAGATGAGTTTATTTATTTAAGGTATGTTTATTATGTTATTAATATTAAATGAAATGAACTACTTTTCAAGCGTGAAACAATCGGACTTTAATTTTGATTTATCACCTCTTAAGCTTTGTTTTGTAGTAGGAGGATACAAAAGCAAAAGAATGAAAATGAAATGCAATGCGATGTGACCTCTTTATTACATAATTAAATAAACAAACTGTTGGCAATTGTTTCAGGATGATTTACGGATTGTTGTGCAATTATGTACAGAAACCGTTACGATTATGCGATGTGACCGTAGCCACTTTTGAGTTATACAAAATATAACATAACATAATTATAATTTACCAGCTACGTCTAATTAACTATATCACTCCGTAAAATGGAATTTTTATTTATTAAAAACGTCTGTGTTTCATTTCTAAAAATTTTGGCGAAACTGACACAATTGGCGATGAGAACAAAGCAAAGTTATATTTCCACTCCATTAATTTATTTGAAAAATGTTTTAATGGCAGATAGCACGACCAGAAGCGTCATGCAACTCAACTGCCTCAATTAAAACTAAAACACTTTCCTTCTAGCACAATAAAGGGGTAATTGCCAAAAGTAAACTTTGTATCGTTCACGATGTGATGCAAACAATGAAATGGGCAATTTCCACTTAGTTATTAGTTATTAGGCTCAGCTATTCAATGGTGGTGCATCGCATGGTCACAATCACAATTCTGGGGTTCGGCTCCACTCACAATGAAATAAAAGATTCTTTGAATCTTTTTTGACACTTTTCTCATTTTAACGCAATTTATCGCTTTAGCCTCCACGCCTCCACTCTTTGTCCCGGAAAAGTTTCAATAATTTGACACATTATTATAATATAATATAACACTTTACTTTTGCTTAGTAGTGTAATAGTAAAATAGTAGCAAAGATTTCATGTTTCACAATGCCCCGCATGCAACTTACTGGCTTAATGTAGTATGAATGATCAGATCATAAATGAAATGGTCGTGAATGAAATCATAGTTATTAAATTACATTATTACATTAAAGTATTAATTACGAACAAATTTATTACACTTTTCAATTTTTACAATAATAATCCTTTAAACGGAGCACTTGGCATTGGCATTACTTACAATACAATGAGAAATGAAATTGTCACAAAATTGGATCACATTCTGAGCTGAGACTGAGAAGGTTTATATTTTTTATTTTCATTGACAAAGGATCGAAATAAAATGGGATTAGGTACATTAACCATCTGAAATTAATAACCAAGCACCACCACCCACCCACACACATGTTTCAACTTGATGGTACTTTGTCTGAAACATGGAGCATTTTCATTTTGACACCCACCATTACCACTGCACTACCGCCACAGGACCAGAATCATATCAAAGGCAACTTTTATTTATTTCCAGAAATGAAATGAGAGAACGTGAAAGAATGTGAGAGAAACGCTGTAAGTAATAAAGAAATTGTATTGCATTGCCAGTAATGAAATTTGAGATTCCACATGCAATAACGCATTCATATTACTCTAATACAGCATTCTTTTGTTCCCTTCCGAATGTTACTCTAAGGGACGAGAAACTGTTGCAGTTGATTGATAATGAAAATAAATAGAATAAAAATTAATAAATGGATAAGTCGGAAGTTCTACTGAATGTAAGCACATAATCGCATTTTCAATGGATTTACTGCGTAATCTCATTCCATTTATTATGTAATGATTGCGTGGGTGTGACCATTTTGTCACTCATGTCACTGAAAAAAGAAGTTGAATAAAATATAAGAAGCGTACTTAAATGGTAATGTTTCTTTTATTTGCTTCTTCATGAATATGCTCAAAATGAAAATATGAGCAGAGTTGAAAAAAGTTGTGGAAAACTCTGGATTCTCGGAGTGAGTAAAGTCGAGGGTTGAATTGTTGGATTGGATTCATTTTGCTTGTCTGCTTTTTTGGTGCTTATCGATAATTTCATAATGAAGTGTTACTGACTCTTACTTACTTTACTTTATTTACTTAAGTGAGCAAGTGAAAAATAATAAATCGGGGAGAAGAGAAAATCAACAAATTAATTATCCTCAGGGGTTCTTCTTGACTTGACACACCACCACGAAACAACACTTTATGCATTAGCTTACGCCTGAGTAGCTCAACTTGCGCCAGTGTGCAAAGTGCCAAGTAAATTTTTACTTTTACTCCGCTTTAGCTGATAGTATCTAGCTTTTTGCTCCGTTTCACCTCGACTTAATTCGACTTTCACGCTCATTTTCCGTGGTGGTGACAATTTAACCATGAATGGTAATTTGTAGCTGAGTCAAGTATTACCTAACTTAGTGGAAAGCAGAAAAACACTTTTTGCTCCGTTTCACCTCGACTTAATTCGACTTTCACGCTCATTTTCCGTGGTGGGGACAATTTAACCATGAATGGTAATTTGTAGCTGAGTCAAGTATTACCTAACTTAGTGGAAAGCAGAAAAACGTAAAAAAGAGATTTTATAATAATACAAATACAAAAGTGTTATGAAATGAAAATAAACCGAGGTGACATTTTAATACCAGAATTAAAATTCACGGTGTAATAAATCCTTTTCTGCGTAACACAACAAGGTAAAAAGTCAAGTCAAGTACTTTTCCCATATAATATTAAATTATAATTATGGATTTCAGCAAAATACATTTTTTCAATTATTTTTTCCGCTTTTCCACACAACTTTCATTTTATGTAATTTATATTTGGCTTCAGGTTTCATTTTCTCTTTTTACTTTTCCTCCATTCCATTGTGTCCACATGAGCACACAGGATTTCAGGCGATACTAGAGGGGCAACATGAAATATGATTTGGCATCACATCACACTTTAATAACATCCAAACTCCCAAGTAAGCAGAGAGTAAAGAATAACGACAAATAAAATAAACCTTTTGATTCTCACAACTATAAACTGTGTGAAGCCCTAAAAAATAAAGTAAGTGACAAAAGTTGCTCTGATTCAGCTCCGAACTCAAATGCAATGTTGAACACACAAGTGTTTAATTTATTATATCATAATCATCACTATATAATCATTCTCAGTATACAAAATAGTATTTTCCTGTATAATTTGTATTTTTCCAGGAGAAAAAAATAATTCTCAAATCTTTCTGAAACTCTTAAGTTGCTCTTTTTTCTTTTGAAGCGAAACTTAAAAAGTGTGGATTTAATGGTGTGTGCCTATTGCCTTATGCACCATGCATGATCAAGACTATGACACAAAGTAATTATCAAAATCATAATATCATAAATTATTATGAACCACTATCTATACTATCGCGAAAAAAAAATGTACAAAAAATGTTGGTTCATGTGACCCGGTAAAAAAAATTAATATGCTGGTGGCTGCTACAGAAAAAAATCATCATCATGAGCCACGCCGTATGCTTGCGGCTTACTCAAGTGAATGAAATCAAGTGACTCACTGACTAACTGCGGAAAGAGGGAGATGAGATGAAATGAAATGAGCAGAGAGACTGACTCAAGCAAGAGGTTATCATCATGATCATCATGAACGCTTGAAGGAGTGCGTAAATTGTCGCCTACTAACAACATACATACAACATAACAACAGCAGCAATTTGATTCTAGTTAGTTTTTTAGTCAGATAGAAAAAGTTGAAGTGAGTCAAAGGAATTTTTCCCTAATTTTTCTCTGCTAAGTGAAATGGTACATTACAACAAAACGGTGTTATTAAAAAAGTTTACAGAAATGGCTGAATGAGCTAGCTGTATGTAGCTCTCTGGCTCTGGCCTGGCACAGAATAATAAAAGACGGAGTCAAAGAAAAGATGAAATAAAAATGTTTTATTGTTGTAAGTAAAACGTTCCATGATGATGATGGTAAAGATTGTGGCGAGTGTTTGTATATAGTATTGTAAGTGCTTTCACTTGCTCGCACAACATAAATAACTTTCTCCTAAGTTAAGACATTTTTGAAAATAATGAACTCTCCGAATTAGAAGTCATCTTAAGTCATGCAATAGGTTTTTAGCCAAACAGGAATGATGAAGATGTTCTGGAGTTGATGATGGAATTTTTTAATTTCAACTGTAAGATGATGTATGTTCTTTTTCGTTTTTTTTTCACAAAAAAATTAAGTCTCCAGCTCAGCCCAATTTTATCTTGAAAATTTAAGAAAGAATGAGCCTGAGTTGAGCCATGCATGATGATTATCATGAGGATACTTGACGTTTGACAGTTTGTCCTGTCCTGTCATGAATTAGAATCAAGTTGGATTATTTATGGTCGTCTGGTGCAAGCTTTTTCTCAAGCTGTACATTTACTTCGACGTTGGGAGAATTAAATAATTTACTTTTCTCATTAAAAAATGATTCTTCCGAGCAAGCTTTCAAAAGCGTAGCAAGAGTAAAAGAGTATTTTAGGAAGGAGCAAAGAACGAACCGAATGAATTTTTATTTAATTAATTTTCTCCATTTTTTATGGTACTAATAAATTCTAAATATAAAAATATATTTTAACATCCAAAATTCAAATATAACAAAGGAAAGTATTAAAGTATATCTTTAATACGAAACGCGCATCATCTCTATGCATCGTCAAACACTTACTTGCTTTGGCCACACATTTACATACACTCAACCTTACAGATATTAATATATTATGTAACATAACGAAGTACTATAACGGGCAGATCTGTTTTTATGTACGGCCAGGATCTAATCAAGATTAGATTACTGTCGTCAAACATAAACATTTGATTAAAATTAATATCAATCAATATTTCGGCATGAGGCAACCGGAATAAAATCACATAATACAGTAGTAGCAATTTAAGTCAATCAGTCGAGATCCCGAAACACAAATTTTTGGCTATGTACTATTTTTTTTCTTTAAAAAGTTTGAGGTTTTATATATTGTGGATGTGTGGATTTTTTTCCTGCCCCTGTCCCTATCACAATATTAAAAAAATATAACAGGAAAAATGTTGCAGTGCAGTATTTAAACTAGTGTACATAAAAAGCTGTTTTCAATTCGGCTCCGGCTAGGTGTATAAAGACAAATCTAAAATTGCGACTGGTTCGGCTAGGTTCAGTTAAAGTGTACAAGAACTGGAACACAAAACCAGAAAAAAAAAGAATAAAAAAGAAATAGAATCAAAGCGAAGCGGTGAGTTTGTGTGTGTCTGTGCGTGTGTGAATTGAGACGAATTGAATAGAATATATGATATTATGTAAAGTTGTTGTTGTATTGAAATGAAATAAAACGTATCAATAAAATATCCTGCTTTGCTAATATTAACTCTTTTGAAAGGGGAGCCGAAGCCGAAGGATGATGTGATGATGCGAAGCGAACATAACAGTGACAAAAGTGGATTGTATTATATTATTAGGCAAGTTAAGACAAGATAAGGGATCTTGTGGACAGGTTGAGCTTGAGTGTGGTGCACACAAAGAAAGAGATGAGATGAGATGATGAAAGGCCAAAAATGATATTTTACCTTTCCTGCTTCCTAGATGGATGAAAGAGAAATTCGGTGTTATACTTACTTACGTTAGTGATACCAAAATCTACCCATCCATCCATAAACACGAACATCCGTAACTGTGTTTGCCGTTGACAACTTGACAATGGCACAGAGCCGTTCTTAAATCTTTATCCGGGAGTTTTAACACTAACTTAAATATAGTGGGTATTATACATACAAATTGTGAAATTCCTCCTCCTCAGATCACAATATAATATGATGATACTTTATGTACCTTACCTTAAAGCATATTAAAAAATTTCACAGTAGCAAAGCATTTTATGCAAGGGAAATCTGTTTTTGATAGAGTTGAGTTTCGATTTGTAAACTTTGTTTGATTTTGATACTCGGCTCAGTTGGTTCCTCCACCTAGAATGTAATATAATGATAATATGACACATCTGCCTGCTCCTGCTGCCTTCTCTCTTTTCAATTCACATTCAATTCAATTGAACCCAATAAAAGGGTTCTTCCTTTGTGAGCTCGTTTCTCAATTCAGATTTTCTGCTGATATAATGTGATACGGTAGTACAAAACATTTCTTTTTTCAGCATATTGTATATAGCACAGTTGCACGCACAGGAATCCAAATCCAATTCAATATTTTATTATTATAAGCCAGTATCACTTTGTAGCCAGAAACTATGTAGACACATCATAATAATATTGTCATATAAAGTCAAACGCGGATTTGCAACAAAATTAAATATTCATCCATTGACATCTAAATTTAGCCCCATCTCATCTCAGCGGGATTTGGAACACCCGAACTGGTGCTCAGTGCTCCATTCCATATGAAATAGATCAAATAAATCACATCAAATGCTCCAATAGTAATCCATTGCATTGCATTTGCTTCTGCCTGTTTATAAACTCGACTGATGTTGTTTAATAAAAAGGGATTATGTTCCAAAGTTCCGAAGAACAAAGACATGAAAAGCAGGGCATAAAATTAGATTTATAATTGGAACTGTGACTTTATAGTCTAATACCTACTCTATTCTATTTATTCTGTGTCCACTTCTGAAAATTAATCAGATCTTTTGTTTTGCCTCGTTCAATGTTCATGTTCGAAAATATTTTTTCCTTTACAATTACTTTCCAGAAACGACAAAACGCCAGAAGCTGGACAGTGACGGCGATGAAGATCACACAGACGGCGAGGACACAATCTCACCAGCAAAATATAAAAGTGACCAGGTGGGACAGGTGGATTGTTACAAGAGGGATTATCACGACCATGACGAGCACAGCCCACGTCCCAGGTCCAGCAGCCCCGATCACGACCAAGCTCTAAACATGAAAACGAAGGAAAGATCTTCCAGCCTGTTTTCTCAAAACACGGACAGTTTGTCACCGACGAATTACTCGATCAAAAACATGGTCTCTGAGCCTAATCACCCTTTCGCCGTCTCTGCTGAAAGTGATCCCTCTCTAATTGAAGACCTGGCACTGCCAAAGGACTCTTCTGGGAATGCAAATGACACGAATCTCGATCTCCTCGAAGGAATCGCGAACAACAAGAATGGGTTAAAAGATCGGAAATCTAAATCTAGTCTGGATCATGAAAATGACGATCGCGATCATGAGAATGATCACGATGATGAAGAAGTCGAAGAAAGAAATCCAAGAAACAACAAAAATCATTATCTGAAAGCCCTGGCCAAGGAAGGATTGCGAGTGGGGCGACATGTAAGTCGCATGCTGAAAAATCCGCCGCAGTCTCAAGCAAAGCTTCATCATCATCTAAGCCACCACCAAAACCAATCTCTGTATCATAATAATAATAATCAATACACGCCGGGGACCAATAATAATAATATGAATAATAATAACAATAATATTACCAACAACCTCAATAATAATAATATTCACCAAAATAATAATAATTCCACAAATAATAATAATAGTAGCACCGCAAATAGTAATATGAGTAATAATAATAATAACCGAAGCCGACGAAACAACAGTACAGGAGCGGCGGCGGCCGCCGCAGCGGCAGCCTCGATGATTCTGGAACGTCAAAATCAGCTTCAGCATCATCACCATCATCATCATCAAGGAAATCTGAGCTCCCCTCCCTCTTCTTTATCAGGATCATCGTCGCCCGCAGTTGACACACTCCTCCGTGTTTTTCCCACGAAGCGGAGATGTGACATTGACGCAGCTCTCAGTAAATCCGGTGGCGATGTTCTCAAAGCCATTGAGGTTTTGCTGGTGGCTGGTGAAGTAGAAAATCATTTATTTCTCAATCACCATCCCCATCACCAACAACGCTCTCATTCTCATAATCAGCATCATCATCACCAGCAGCAGCAGCAACTTCATCATCAATTGTCACAGCTTCATGCACAGAATCCCCTGGCTGTAACTCAGCTCCTCCAGCAGCAACAACAGCCGCAGTTTCATCATCATCGACAGAATGCCTCTGCTGCTAACAGGTCAACATCGACATCATCGACAGCAGCAGCTTCATGTTTTCCACCCTCGCTTTCTCCAGGTCAGGATTTTTCCCACTTTCACCAGTTGGGAAATCACCACAGGAATGCTGGACCAGTTGACCTGGCCATTGACCCCCAGAAGCTGATTGAGCATTTTGGTGGTGGTGGTAATTCTTTGAAATCGAGTCCAAACAGTGGACAATTAAATTTAGGTGGTCCATTAAATCACCATCCCTTCAACGTAAATCCAAATCATCTTCAGCATAGTCCTGGTGGCAGTGGCGAGGGCAGACTGCCAAGTCCCAGCGGAAGTGAAAGTCCCTCCTCCGCTTTCTCCTTTTTCGCACCTTACACAGCCGCTGCAGCAGCGGCCGCCGCAGCTGCAAGATTCAACCCGAATCATCCAGCCTCCAGGAGATTTATTCCCTCGCTGCTGCCCTATGGAATTCCGGGTCTCCCCCGACCTGGGGATTTTTACCCCGGATCTGCAGGAGCAGCGAATCCGTTAGTCACAGCGGCGGCCGCTGCCGCCGCCATGTCTTCAGCCGCAGTGGCTTTGGACTTAGGTAACAACAGCAGCGGTGGAAACAGCAACAATCACTCTTCTCCATCTTCAACCATTCCCATTGTTGGTGGAGGCAGTGCCGGAAGCATTGGCAGTTTGCACACAAGTCCTGGCACACCTGGTTCCGAGGGAAACTTGGGCAATGTCGGTGGTGGCAGTGGAGGTAGCGGTGTTGGTGGAGGAAATGGTGACAGGGAAGGGAATGCCACTCCTCCGACTTCGTGCTCGGGTTCTGATAGGGCATCCTACTCTGAGTAACTTTGTTACTTTTCTTCTCCTGGCTCGACTTTCTTTGTAAAAAACACAATGTAGCAAAGCAAAGATACATGTAACATCGTATCCGACTCACACAAAACATGCGTCTCTTTTGGGAAGGAAGGAAAATGTTGTATCACGGAACAGAATCATAGACACAGCCCCTTTTTACGCAACTTTCCATGTCGATGTGTAGTAAGTGAGTAGTAATGATGTTGTAGTATTGTAATTGTAATGTCTTAGTATGTTGGGGTGACGAGTGACAATACAAAAAGTTAAACGTTTTGGGGCTTCGTGGAACAAAGACCAGAATACACACTACAGTGTGATTTTTTCTTCCTTGTTTCATTTTATTTTCCTTTTGTGTGAATCATAAAAAGGAATAAAAGAAAGGGGCTTGTACACTGACGATGAGCACGATCATGAGTTTGAGTGCACACATTGAAATGTGTTTACTTTGGTTTTTTACTTGACTGAAATGAAAATGGTGCAATTCCCAGTTTGTATATGGCACGACTTTCTAGGGAGAGGGTTACGTTACGATGATGCATGTGATGAGCAAATGAAATGCAATGATGATGATTGTAGGTAGATAGATAAATACACATGTATATTATGCAGACAGCTTTTCCCGGTGTGTAATATTTAGTATTAAGTAAAATTATATAGTTCCTTTGTTGACCGTAGTTTGGTTGTATTTAGTAAGTAAGTAGCAACGAAAGCTTTTGCACTCTGTGTAAATGCTTCACTTTAACGACATTTTGTTTATTACCATTGCATTCGATGGAATCTTTACAAGCAGATAATATGTTTTTGCTTGAACAATAATAGAAGAAAAGTTTCATGGATGTAAATTAATTAATAATGTATGTAAACTCGTAACATTTAGTTTAGCATTTCGAATATATTCGAAAATGACACTTTTAGTAATTTATTAGTAGCCAAACGTTAATTAAGACGTTGAAATGTTGAATGAAGAATAATTAAATATGTACATAAGTGCGCCCAATTATTGTAGATATTAAATTATAAATGAAAATATTCCGTTAAACGGTGGTAGTTCTTTAATGTGTGTGACTAATGTGATTAGTTAGAGTTTAAATGCGAATGTGTACTATTATTAATGGAAGTGTTTCGATGATATTTAAATTAATTTAATTTGCCAATAGGTCAAAACTTAAAGTTTAAATGTTTTAAATATATAATCAATAATGCTACTGAATTGATGGATCTTACTTTTCATGATGTAGGATATCGATTACTTGCTTAATTACAAAATGTAGCCTTTCAATCCATATTCCATACCACTAAAATAATTTGTTCGCGAACAAAAGTTAACGATAGTAGTGAAAGATATTGTTATAATTAACATTTAAATGTTCTAAAAGTTAAGCAGTGCAGTGTAGCCATACTAAATTATTATTGAACTCAATCATTCTTCTTACACACTTTAGTAATAATTAGTGAAAAATTAACTTGTGTAAATATTCAAAGATAAAAATAACGATTAGCTAATTATTATTGTAGAATTTAACTAGGAAGCTTAATTTCAAATTGATAGATTAGCCATTAATAGTTACCAAATATTGTGAAAATAAACAGTTTACCGTTAATTGCAGTACAATTACAATTAACTTACATTAGTACTTACATATGTAAGTTATGTATAAAGTAAAGGTAAATGTAAAAAACCAAAATACTCTTAGTTGCAGCTTTTAATTAATTAGTGCAAACAATTATGTCAATATAATGTAAATTAACTGTTAATTACTTTATAATTCTGTGTGCCAATTTTCAATTCAATGTGTAAATAATCTGATGCTGGAAATATATCTAACCTATTGATATCGAATATTTCAACCCGATTTAAATACGATGGCTTTAAAATGCGCCAACTGGATAAAAAAACATTTTTAATTGCATTATACACCAGACTTTTCATTCACAGTCACACTACTTTAAGATTTTAGGAAGGAAATAGTATTATTTTGCCGTTTACCTTTACCTCTCATATTTAATTATCCTAGCTCGATATTAACACAATCACAAATACAATCAAGCATTTCCAATTAAAATTAATTGACATAACTCATAAAATTTGGTAGCTAGTTGCTTATTTTAGTGAAATAATTAACATTTCAAGTTAATACCTACCTTGTTTAAAAAACATTTGAACTAGGCGGTTCATTATTCATAAAGATAATTAAACATGTTCGTGTTCATCTGATTTGAGAGGAAAAAACAAATCAATTGTTTGGATCAGCTTGAATGTACAGAAACCACATCTGTAATTATCATCACAACATAACATAACATAACACAATTAACTGTAACATAGCGAGCAGACAAACGTCTGTCTATTACTTACTCATGCAAAACTAATACCAATTCATTCTTAAATTCAACTTGAATTTCATTCGAACGAATACACTCGAATATAATCAGTCATTTTGATTACCTGGTCTGGGTGTGTAGCAGTAACTTTAACATTTAATTCTGGCATATATTACGGTGGACGCTTACATCATAACTTCCCAGGTAATGAAATCGAAATCCAGAAATAAATATATTTTCTTTGGCATTGCATTGTTTTTATTATTTGAAAGCAACAGATTAGGAATGGCATTAATCTTCATTCTGTATGCTCGAAGAATATATGTACGTATTTTTTTTAAGTGACTTAAAGCTTCGTCAAATTTTATTTCTCCTTCAAAACTTTTAACAGCACGTGCTTTCAACTTCATTCTCATTACCAATATGCTGATCATCATCATCATCCAAAGCATCAAATGATTTCATCACCAGCTACACGTCACAACACGGACACAACAAAACGCGTCATTTGATTTTGTCATCTTCATTCATTCACAATGAAATTTTATTATAAACTGTTGACAATTTGACAATCGCAACACATTGAGTCGTGTGTGTGTGTCATTGCCATCATCATCGTATCTCTCGACTCAGCTCATCAGCATACCTCAAGCCAAAGAGATTACCATCGACTTTTATCTTTTCTTTTATGAAATACACTAAAGTAAATATCTAGTAGCACTCGAGTTGAGAAGAGTTTGGAATTGTGTATGCAAACTCCAACTCTTTCATGATCACGAGTGAGTTTCACTCGGACAGAGTTAGGACCGACCAGTCGGATTACAATTTTAGAATTGGACACAAATAGAATTAAAATGAATCCCAGGCACTGAAACTCTTTTCTTCTGATCTCTCTTGTTTCAATCTATGTAGTGGAAGGTAACTGTGAATTGTGTGGTGTGGTCACAATAATAGAATGGAGATAGTATTACCATTGTATATGTTTAGGTTGAAGTGAGATTATTATTCTAACTTCATTTACATTTTCATTTCGCTTCCACATCCACCCTCTCGCTGAAAGTTAGGTTGGTTACTTACAAGCTGAGCTCCGCTGGCTCTTAGTGTCATGACCATTTGACATTTGAATGGCCATTGCAATTTGCTGGTTGAGTGAGTTGATCGAGGAGTGGATTTATTTATTATGATGCAGATGCAACTATTTATTTATAAAGTAAAGAAAGATTTATCAAGATCTAATCAACGAGACCACCACCGACAGACAGAACAAACCACAATAACATCTTTATTATTTAGAGGTTTAGTCACAAGCATAGCTAAGCATTTAAAATCGTATCAGAGAGAACACGGAGACAATTCGTTTACTATCAACAGAATCTCTTCCTTCAGCACCTCTTTGATTCATTCATTCATTTCACACGCGGATATTTATAGAAATGCATTTTGTAGAAAGGATGCACAACCACTGCATCAAACAAGCAATGACTCAAATGGATTGGAGCAGACAAATTCAAATGCCTTTCATTTTCATAAAATCAACTTGTCAAAAAATGAAGTGAGTTGTGAGCGCAGCAGCAGATGAGCTTGAGTTGAGCCAGAGCTTATTATGGATGCATGCCTGCCTTCAAAATAATAAAATGTCACTTTTTCC